>QYTT01085682.1:13109-27585 GCA_006980735.1 Dasypogon diadema
ATAATTTTTATTTGTCTTTCTTTTAATGAAATAAGAACTTATTGACCCAAAATGAGGGAAAGAGAATTTTCATCTCACCATAAGCACTCTCTATATAATAGTATTATACATTTAGTAAGAGAGAGCTTAAAAGCTTCACGAATATACTACTAATCGGCAGCGGATAGGTTAAAACGCTAATTTTCTAATACAAAAATTGTATCGAGTAACCATACAACGGATTTGTTCATTGAAAATGTATAATAAAAAGAATATATAAACACATTCCAAAATTTTTACGAAACAGTAGCACTAAGTCCCAAAATACGTGGACCAATATTATTGTGTTATTCGCTTTTAATAGTACGAAAAAACGAATTTGCTAGCAGTGCCATCGTTTGGAGTAGAACGCCTTTACACGCTAAATCGAAATAGCACTTTCCAAGCGTTATAGCTGCCTCAATCATCTCATTTATCCGGTGATGGGTGTGTCCAGCTGTGCTGGAATCCCTGCGTTGCGGAAACCATGTGATAAAGTATACGACACTTTGGTTCATTTACACCCTCTTCCAATTTAGCCTTCCATCTAAATCTGCCTGAAATGCAACCAAATTACGTGTAAAATACCCGACGCTATTGAAAACTCCTTAAAATTTACCAAATACCCCCATAAGTACCACATTTTCGTGCACTTGCTGTGCAACAGTGAAACTAACAAGAAACTGCTTTTGATAATGCAAACTTTTATTAAACTTTTTACATCGTTAATTACTGCTCATTACTGGCGCATCTGTACCTCAAGTCCAACTCGTAGCGTTCCTTTTCGATTTCCATTTGCCGGATCCTCTCCCTGCTTTGGATCTCAAGCCGTTTCAAATTCATTTCTTCCCAGAACTTTTCCTTTTCAAATTGAAGTTTTTGCTGCTGTAATTCCAACTCAGCCTTTTTCCACTTTTCCTTGAAAGCAAGCTTCTCCCTCAGCTCCTCCTTCTGAATCGTGCACAGCTCATTAAGGGACGTTTTGTACATTTTCCTTATTTTCTTCGTCAAGTGCACAGATGAAGTGGATGATGGCTCCGCCGCTGCTGGCATGGATGTAACCGCAAAATCCTCATTTTGTTGTGCTTCCTGAACGTCCTCAGCGGCAGCACCTTCAACGCTCTCAATTTTGGGTAACTTACATCGAACTAGGTTCCCGAAAATTTCATTTAAATCATCAAAAAAGGGGCAAATCTGATGCAGCCGTTCTGAAAATGTGGAAAATTCAGGGAGGGTCTTGTTTTTTGGCAGCCAACCAACCACCCACCTTGGAAGAAAACAACGTCTGCTTCTTGGAATTTTGATCCGGGCCCATTTGCCCAGTCTCGTGCCTTCATGTACGCCACCTTCATGTTTTTAACCTTGTACCGGAGCAGATCCCACGTCGCTGTGACTTCAGGATGCTCCTCAAGGAGTCGTCTGTAATACACTTGTGCTGATGGTTTCTGTGAAATGGCAGGGAATTTAATTGTGATGAAAGCTGAAACACGTGTCCTTCCTTACCTCTATTCGCTGGTTCTCCTTGAGAAATTGTACAATTAATTTCGTCTCCCCTAGCGTCCATTTCTTTATTGGATTTTTTAAGACCCGCTTCTTTTTCGTCTTAACCATTTCCATTTCAGCCGGATTAATAACAAGAATTTTATATTTGGACTTGATAAAAATTACAAATAGACAATAGCAGCACTCCTCTTGTCGCTTTCTGTTCCCAAACTGAGCAAAATATCGATCAGAGCTTGTGCACAGCTTGTCATAATTCCCACAAGCAGGGTAAGTTGGTAAAGATGAGGTAAAACCAGTTTACGTGGGCAAAGCTGTTGTTCACTTACCAGACTTGCGCTTTTACCCTGTTCGAAGAGAGGGTGGTGTGTGTGCGCGAGAGTGTGTTGACTATTGCTTTTGCTACCCCACTGCGCTATATGTTTGCGTGTTTTGATAATGTGGCAACGGAATGGGTAAATGTTTGCTTAACTTGTTTTGCTCGACTTGTGTGTTACCAGAATATACCAGAGGATTACCTGATGCGTCTTTAAGCGTTATCCGAATTTGAGCTTGACTCATTTGAAAAATCTGATTGGTGTTTGTTACATAAAAAGTTGTTTAATTTGCTGATAATAAAATAAATGCTGATAACTAGACGTTTGTAGGCAGAATTCAAAATTTTAATTACATACATTTGCACTTGATTTTATTGGCACATTAATGAATGAATAATGTCTGGGGGTGATTAAAATTTAGCATCAAGTGACTCATTCACGAATTTAATTTTGGAAGCTATGTATATATGTTTGCCTCATATGTTGTGGAAGTAGGCTGTAGTTTTATACAAATGAATGAACAAAACAATGAAGGAAAATATTGATGTATGGAAATATTTTGAACTTAACTCTCAAATTTGTGAATAATATTGCCATGGTTGCTTCCATTATTTCTCGCGTATGGCTTAAATACGCCCGAAATACCGCCTCAAGAACCCCTTCCCTTTTTCCATCCTTCTCCTTGTGGGCTCCAGTCTCTATGGAATAGCGACAGTTGATTGCAAACTGGAGTTCAGCGTTCCACACTACCGTTCCTTTCCATATCCCCTGATCCTTTTCAGGTGGGGATTTAAGCTCTGCGGCAACTCTGCGAGTCTTGGCGATCCTACCCAATTCCCTCCTTACCACTCATACCATTCCTGTTCCTTTGCGGCCGCGTGATTCCTTGAGGTAAGCTGATAAAAAAATCGTGCCCTTCGCCCTAAAACCCTCACTTAACGAGCTACAGCCCCTCAAAGATTTTTCGACTTTGAATGTTCCTGATGGATATGATTGTTCATAACTTTTGGATCACCCTATGGATTCTGATTATTTGTGGTTTAGTTGAAAGCTATCATAAGTACCTTTCTTTTGGTACCTCATTTGTTGTTATCGACGAACTATTCTTGGAGATATTATAAAAAAGAATCGAAAATTTTTGATTTTTTTGCCTAGAATTTTGAAAAATAAATCCATTAATTTCAAAAAATTTGTTCTACGGAATTTATTATTGTTTAACAATGCCTCTGATGTCGCCTTTCTTCTAACTATATACTAACATCAACCGGGAGCAAGATCAAACCCGAAACGTCTGAAATTGTGCCTTCTGCATGGGCGATCGTCTCTCAATTTCAACTATGGCATACTTGCCCAATGGAATCTCTGGTCTGATTCCTTATAGATCAATCCCTACTCGTGATACTCGCGCATCTAGCTTTCTTCACCCCTTCGTCCTTGATACAAGATGGAACAAATCATCTGCTGTTTTCTGCAGGGCACGCTATGGTTCAGGCAGAAAAATTACAATTACTTATTTCGTTCCTCCCCTTCTTACTTTTCTTTTTGCCAAAGCTGTGCTTTAGCTTCATAGAGAGTAACCCCTGAGAATTGGGTACATCTTAAAAAAAATATTTCCAATATTAAAGAATTATAATTTATTTGCGAATAATTAGAAAAATGACATCGCAGATGGTAGCTCATATCACTCTTCCAATTGTGCGATAAAATGTCTATTTTCCATTTATCTAAAGTCAGTATCAAGCCCTGATAAATTTCTGAACTTGTTCGACTGTTTTTATTCTAAATCCACTCATAAATTACAAAATCGATTTGCTCCCATATTTCGCAAGATTACTTTCCTTTTCATCGTCCGATTATAGTGGTTGTGTTTACTTACACTACAATTAGATGATGCAAGTCCCAAGCCCCCCTCACTGTGCTTATGTTAGATAATTTGTGTTTTGTTTTTCATAGAATACTTCTTTATCGTTATCGCTCAAAATAAGCAGTGACGTTATTATCTTTTTACAGCATTCCACTCTTCACAGATAGATATAAATAAAGTTTCTTGTTTATATGTGAATTTCCCCCAGTACGGTTTTGGGAAGGTCAAAGTTGTGCACAAATTGCGATTTGGTGGAGGAACTCCTCATTTTTCTGTTTATTTATTACCGCACAATGTCGCAAAATAAATTAATAGGAGTAAGAGTAACTGATATGAACTCGTCTTTTGCGAAAAAGAAGACAAAGAGCCAAACGAAATGGAGAATATGAAGAAAACCGAGTAAAAAAAAATGGGTGGGATTCCAGCGAAAATGCCGATCTGCACAAACCTGCTCTACAGACTTTGAAGAATGTTTACACATGTGTTTTTCCGGTTTCTCACTTGAGAAAGGAACAGGTATTTTCACGCAATTACGTGAAGCCGTTTCTTTTTTTCCTGTTCAAAGCATATCGAGAGAAAAAAAAGTCCAATCAGCAATTTTCAAGGAAAGTAAACAAGACAACAGCGTTGTGGGGTGTACACGCGTATGACCCGGTTTATCTGTTCGTAACGTTCGCCCCACTCCCGTCCTCCCCGGAAATCGATTTTTTTATATCAAAGCATTCTGACATGAAAGCGAGACTTTTCGTGTCGTGGCCGTCGTGGGAAGTTTCCTACTTGTTTTTCACCACCAAACAACAATAATTGACTGTATCACATTGTGAGTGATTCCCGAGATCCGGTTTCACTTTCGTCAGAATCACAAGCTTTACAAAAAAAATCTCGGCATTTTGAGTGGATTTCTGAATATGAAGAGTTAATGAGCAAAGAAGTCCAACCACCTCTCCTCACTTTGGGTGGTTGCTAAAGGGGTGGATGTGCTTTGCTTACCTTAGCTTAGAAGAAGGGAAATAAGCCTCATCACACCTTTTCTCAAGAAATTGCGTTTCACAGCTCATTTACATTTGCTTATCCAGTTGAGTTCACAATCAGAATTCCCAGTGAAGTACGTTATCACTCGTTTACAGAAATTCCATCCAAAAAAATGGATACGTTCACATAAAAATTGTTTTTCGATTTGGGAGCAGATGTGAAGAATATCTATGTGCGTGAAGTGGAGTATATCTACGCAAATCGCAAATGGAGGCTCAAATTTGTCAATGACTGAACGATAATAAGAAAGTGAATACTTCTTGCGCGGAAAGGGCACCTTTTTTCTTACTTCCGAATATTTCGATAGAAATATCATGGGACTTTTTTTTCCCTGGAAGAACAGTGTGGAAAATCGATGCCAGGTAACTGATTGCAAAGTTGCGCTGCAAAGACTATGGATGAGGTTGGTTTTGGTGTAAGATACGTTTGAACTCCTAAAGATTGAAATTATAATAAAGTACCAATAGAGAAAGCAACGTATATATTTTTGCACGGTGCCGGTAAGTCTGCATCAGCCTTTAGCTGTTCTAAAAGTTCTGCCGTATCCGCAAATCCTGACGAATTAAACAAAATGTTTACAAATTCTCATGAATTGGACTTTTTGGGAATGGGTAAAAGATTTGAGCATTTGCAAAATAAGGGGAAATGGGAAGTAATTAAAGTAAAATTAAAAAGTAGATTAGGAAAGGAAGTATTATTTTACTAGTCCCATTATCTTAATAAGCTTAAGGCATAGAGAAATTATCAATTAGAGACCCGCTTCCACAGAGAAAAATCAGTCAAAAACCTTTTAATTTTGGATGCCCCTAATGTAACCCTAATACTTAATGTTCAAGAATTTCATCATTAACAGATTCGCTGTCATCTTCTTTAGAAAAGCTTTCGTCAGAAAAATATATGCAAAAATGCATTTAGCAAGAGAGAGCTTAAAAGCTTCACGCATATGTGTAGAGCTAGCAAGGGAACTTGTTAATTCATCTTGATGAGGTTTGAAAGGTCGTTACAATCGACTCCAATCGACTGTTCTGAATAAGTTCTAGATAATGATTTCTCTATGCTTAAGGTGTATGAATTTGGGCGTCGTATCTCCTTTAAATTGAGGAGGTATCAGCAAACAATCCATCCATCGTTTATACTGTGCTAATCGCAGTACGACAAGCTTATTATTCTAAAAATTCTCACCAGTTATACCGGTGACAGTGATGTTTCCCTCCAACTATGAAATTTTTTCAGCAGTTTTCTGGAAGATGCGATCCGAAACCTGTGTAAAATTTTAAATTGTTTTCATTAGTAGAGAGAAGATGTTGGTGACCGCCATTTGTGTACAGCTGAAGCAACCTCTTCGCTTTTATGACTGTATTTTGACGTAAACCCTTCATCAGTCCCTATTCGGTCTAACATGACGACTCTAATCAAAACCTTTAAAACTATAAGCCATGAACTGACCTTAATCACCTTTTTATGAACTGTGTTTTTTCATAACTTGTCGTTTGTAGAGCTTAGGTTCTAACTCGTCAGAAGCTTCTACGCCGTACTGTGGACGATATGTAAAAAATATGTAGTGGACGCCGTGTATAAAAATCATTCATCGATTCAGTGGTAGACTTAGCTTTTATTCCGCTTTTAATAAGTGTTGGCATGGATTCGTTCAATCTTTTTATATAATCCTTATTACTTTCAAAATACTACCCCTACTATTATTTTTCTTAATTCCTGTACGTTCCCAGACTTTTTTCTGGGTTTTTGAAATTTGGGCTGTTTCCTGGCCAAAAGAGAGAACTTATCCTCAGTAGATTTTTACTTACAAAAAGACGAATATTAATACTAATGAAAAATAATAGAATACCTTAATTTAGATAATTAACTACTTACGTTCTTGGCCTTATGATAAAAAAAATTTGAACTTGATTAGTTGTAAAGAAATTGCAGTAAAAAGTTCTGTCAATCACTCCTTCTTTCTATTATATTACTACAACGGTGGTGGTCCTTCGAGCCGGATATTTTTGTGTGAAATTTTCAAAAACTTGGAAACTAAACGCAAATTGTTTCTAATTTAATCATAAAATTGGTACAACGTAAAGTGGGGCAATAGGCATTCAAATTCAATTATATTTATTTGTGGCGTTTTTACCAAGAATTTTTAAGCTTTTAAAACAAAAATCCATTTCGCGTTTTTACAATAAACGACAGTAATTGAGAGCTTAAACTACAACTACAAACTACAGAGTTTCTTTTTTTAGTTCAATGCACTTGTTAATATTCTCTTACCCATAGAGTATAAAGCATTTTCTGCATAATATACAAAATTCATGTAGTGGAAGAAGAATGTTATATATGGTTAGCATTAACACTTAAATTTTTAATATTCATGTACTTGTAAGGGTGCATTATTTCGTTTATAAATACAGGATTACCTATTTCCGACGAAAAAAGTATACGCCCGTGGTAAAATCATCATACCCGATAATTAACTACTCTCAGAAATAAAGTGACAACATTTCCATTCCAAGGCTATTTTATGTTCAACTTACAAACAGGGTCAGTGTAGCTATTCCCCACCAGACACAAGTACTCCCGCAAAGGAAAATAATTGTTTCGTCTACGACTTCCCCGGACTGTAAGAAAATAATAAGCATGGCGATGACGCCTAATCTACTTTAGTTCATCTATTTTTAGGGGCAGGCATACATACCAATTATATCAATTTCGTGCTATCTACACAACACGCATATCGCTCAATAATTACTGGAATAAGCGCAAGTGAAAACCGATCAACAACGTTTCATCGGATGAAAAGCAAACATCGCGTCTGTCCCCGCGACCACAGACGGGGCACGGGCACACTGATTGCGATAGTACAACGTCAACTGTAGGTCAGTGCAACCATAGCGCAATTCTCTCCATAAACAAATAACGAGCCGTTCACGATGATTTATGGTGCATTATTGCCGTCAAACAATACTTGCATTAGTCGGGTCGGGATGATAATATGACGGGGGCGGAAATATATTGCTCGTGTGCATTTACAACTTACATTTCACTGAATCACTGTTGATGTTGACTGCTCAGTGCTCCTCCTCGTCACAATCACAGCTGGGACCCAATATTCACAATATGCGGTTCTGTCGATTGTGTGGTTTCGGCTCTCGTCTAAAACCCTTTCTGTTTGCACAGAACGCTACGCAATGATTTTGGGATTTGCTCTGGCATACCACCTACAACCCCGGCAAGGTTTTGCTTATTTGAAGATTTCCAAATTTGTGTTTTCATGTTTTGTTGTGTGATTGGAAATTTTTCGCATAAAACGCAATGATTAGATTAGTAAATGACAGGGGGACGTTTAGAGGTTATCTATGGCATTTTAACCTATACAAAATTAGCTGAATAATTTGTTCTAAAAGAATACATCAACAGTTCAACAACTGGAAATGGCACTTATTTATAATTTTTTTAGAAAATTATCAATGGACTATTTAAATTAAATTTGAAAAAAAAACTAGAAAAAACTGAACATTGAACAATCAATTATCCCACTTTATTATTTGTACAAATAAATTGGGGGCTCAAGAGCATTTTAATCTATTCGCAATTTTTCGGGAGGAGTGTTTTTGTCACGGAAACAAATAATGAACGCCCGGTAATTCCCATGCAACACGCGTCTGCCTCCACGTAGAAGTTGAAGCAGTTGTGTCCCACGGTATGCCCCAAAACCTGCAACTTACCGTAATTGCTAGAAAATAGTCTAAAAGCAACAACCTTGGAAAATAAAAGTATTCGTATAAGGGATTTGTAGTCTACGAGCAAAGTAGTTTTTTAAGATATTGCCTAAGCCCAGAGGACAGCCCTATGATGCACACAGCACAGCTTAGGCGGAGGCAAGTTTTTAGGGAAGAGGGTATTAAGACAAATGTTGCAAGTGAGCCACAATTTCTGGCATGAAATTTTTACTATGAAACATCCCTCGCACGATCTTCGTACAATTTTCGTAAGTAGAATTCCCTCCACCACTAGCACACAGATACTCCGCTGCGAACTCTGCAGGATTTGAACCTAGGCACACAGAGCAGAAAATCTGCAGACCTGCGGCTCTGCCCACTTGGTCACCGGCGTGGCCATATATAAACATATATAGTTTTTTTTGACTCGCTTTTAACACGTTGAGTGCGGCGTCAGTCCATAGGGACTAACATTTAAAAGCTCTCTCAGAACAAATAGATTTCAACATGTAATTCTCTCACGAAAGCTTTTATACTAATTTCCACACTCAACGTGTTAAAGAAGTCTGAATAAAAACGAAATTTAACAATTTTTAAAATAAAATATATCAAAACCCTACATCGTGGATGCACACAATAACAACGGATATCGGGTCACATGATATAGACAGGGTTGCATCCGGTTTCAAGCATCCAAAGTTTGTTCGGCTAGAAACTTATATACCTTACTACATATATCTCTGATAAAAATTAATTTTGAAGTCAATATATAAACATATTATGTCTTGTACAAATGTTGAGAAATGTTTCACATGTGGTGAATCTCTGTGTCCCAATTTCTTTACCATGTCTACCTTCAAAAAAATCTGTAAAACAAAATAAAAGAAAATCTTCCCGAAAACATTATCAAACGTATTGAAGTACACATTCTTCACTTCGTACTTGTTTTTCTAAAAACAAAAGAAGTGTGCTTTTACCTCATATTATCTCAACAATTATTATAAACAAATGTTTGAAAGCTCTTTGCGCAAGTGTTTTTTCCAGACAACTCACATCTAAGAAGCCATTGCTGCGTTTGCATTCGTTTTTATTATTTTCATAAACACCACTGGTGAAAATTGTCCTTGAATATTGTTTTTTTTTTTTCATTTCATTTTCGATGAGACATCATTTAATGGTATTTTGTTAAAGTGTTTTCTATAGTCTGCCGGAATAGGAGTTCAATATCGATCTCATAACGAGTTCTACATGAACAATTTTTGCATGTGATACGCACCGTCGATAAGATGGCATCTTGAATTGCTTAGGGAGGCTCCGACGCAAGCTATCTAAGACGACTCTTGGCGTAGGGACGAAAAAGCATACAAAGGCAGCGGTCTACTTCGATTTCCTTCGAACAATAATTATATTACGTTACATTAATTTCATAAAAACTATAGTGTTGTTTTCCTAGTTGCCGACTGGCTGGTTCTTGGTGTTCTCTGAGAAACGTTGGTCGGGCTTACAACCAATGGTTTGGCACTATCCGGTTTGTTGTTAAAGTGACTTCCATTTTACCACTAACTCTTCGGAAAACCGAACTTTGCCTCTCGACCAGAAAAACCCCCACTAATGGTCCTAGCTGTTGTGCAGTGGCGGTATCTTACATACTGAGCGAACAACCATCGGTTGGGACCATGATTCGAGAAATTCTCCTATCGGCTTATTTGAGAATTTTTACGGGAAAGCACAAAAACAGTTATGAATAGTGTAAATTTGAAAACTTACTTTTAAATTCTGGAAGACTTTCCCACTTTTACCCGCTTCCCTATCTTATTTTTCAGTTCATATTTCACCTATGGCTTAATTGGAACTTTACGTTTAGCTGAAGAGTTGTAGAGATAGACCAGCAATAAAATTAAGTGCCACAATACAACCAATTGCGTTTGCGCGGGTTTTTTTTCACATATGACACATGGATGAGAACAGTTTGATAATTTTGTAAGATGAAGTTTGCAACATTTCCAAAAAGTTCAAGTGTTCCACTGTTCTACACTAAATGGAAATTGTAGTAGATTAAAACTAATTTCAGTATTGTAACAGATTAAAATTAATTTTAGGTTTGAAACTATAACGTGTAGAAAACATATTCTCTTAAAGAATCATAAAATTCGCCCAAGTTCGTCCATTACTGTAACATCCGCAAATTATCAAAATATAATACTATATCTCAAACGCTCGAAAAGACTCGTCCCATCTTGGATTGCGCCAGCTGATGGATTACAGTAGCCGTTCCTTCTCCTCGTTTTTTCTCCCGAGTAGATGAACAAAGGGCCCAGCAATGGTCTGAAGTTGCAAATTTTGAAGCACACACACGAGAAAGTTTTCATACCTTTTTATACTTGGACACCCACTCTAAGCTGCTTTACCAACTCGGGCCAAACATACAGAATAGTGAGTGTGGAATTTCGGAGTTTTACTTGCCCCCCACTAAGACCTTGCTAATTGCAAAAAATCGTAACAATGTTGGACTGAATTTGTTGCAAACCAAATAAGAAAATGGCAATGATCACAATAATGCCTACTGATCCCCACAGCTTACGAACGAGCGGAAATCCAAGGCTGCTACAGTGATAAACGCATCACGCCACAAACCTACAATTTACCAACCGCCATTAAAGGGTCATTAGCCTTGCTCCAGTATTCAAGTAAAAAAATCACGAGCTGGCGAACAATGCACCTATCTATCACCTGGAATCGAAATGATCTGTTTATGATTTGCTGGCACAGGTCAACGACGACGAGCGCATGAAAGGGGCTCATTAGTTCGCCACCAACAAAAACACCAGTCCCAACACGATGCTGTTCGAGTGCTTTTTTTTGCAAGTTCCTCGTGCACGGCAAAAGCAAATATGAGACTTCCGCATTTTAGTGTTCCGGCGAGGGGGCGCCGTAAGGTGGCCCACCCGCCATAACCTATGCCAATGTGGAATTCCACTGCCGCGCCTTCCTTTCCTTCGCACGAACCGACCGAACGCCATGCAATGGCAACACAGAAAATTAAATCATCCGCCCACACAAGGGAAACTCGCCAAAGTTTTACCGGCTCACTGCCACGGCAGAAATGAGGAGCAGAAAGTTCCCACTCCGCTCCGAGCGGAGGAGATTGCGATTGCGAGCCCCAAGTTTACTTTGTGAAATGTTTCTGGCTGGCGGAGGCGTGGGCGGCGTAATAAAAGTTAGTTATCTCTGCTCGTCTTACAACTTGGGTAATAAGACCGGATGGAGTTGGAACTATGTTTGCAACTTTGTTAAGGGTGCGTTTGTGTGTGTGTGTGTGTGCAATTTATCTTGCTCTTCTCGTCGCTCGCAGCTAACTTGACCCATAGGTTACGGAACGAGACGGGGGAGTTGTTTTTTTGTATTTTTTGGAATTTTTGTCGTAAACTTGGAGCTTGTGCGGTGCCCATAAAACTGTACGTAAAATTTACTGTCACTGTGCCGTGCTGCGTTTGTTTACTAAATCCATGCCGGAGTCTTATTTCGCCGTGTTTACTTTAAATATTGAGGTGAAGGTATACAACCCGGTAATGTTTGAAATATTGTCATTTCATGGTGATCTCTTTGCGTTTTTTCCCTTTGAGCGTAATTGGCTGTAAGCTAAGCACATGACAATAATTCTCCTTTTTCGCGACCGGTTTTTACAAGTGTGAAATATGTCGAGAATTTGTTTTTCTGAGGATACCTCTGTTGAATATTAGTCATTCTTTCGGAAGTATTTACTATTAGTTATCAAAATAATTTTTTTTAGAGAAGTTTATGTAGATACTTCGAGTTTTATTAATTTGGGCAAGTTTATTGATGTCAGCAGATTCCAGCACAGGGTGTTGCATAATTTCTAATCGCACTTTCAATCTTCGTTAAGTTTCAGATTATGACGTGAAAAATTAGTCCAATTTGGCCTTGAATTTTTCTTTCTAAAACCAACCACTAAACAAAAATAAAAATGTTTTTTGCTTGTTAACAGCAAAAACTAATCCGAAAACTTGGAGATAAATTATCAAATTATAGCCGCGTCGGTGTTTTACGTTACTGCTAGTTTTTTTTTTACTGTAAAATTATCAGTCGCTACGAAATGCTGTAAAAGTGTGTTTTATGAGGAGAAAAAAAGCGAAATTAAGACGTATTTTTGATTCCAGATTGTCGAAAGATAGTGAGAGAATCGAAATATTTTATTATTAGATTCTGAAAACTGAGAGCTGAGTTGAGATAGAATCAAGATCAATGCGGATCTCTATTGATTTCTCTTCAAACACGCTAGTCTGGTGAGCTTAGGGAATCTAATCTCTTTTAGCCTTGCATGGTATATTTCTATATTTAAGCTAATAGGCCTGCCTATATTCAAACGTTGATTCCTCTCTTGAAATGTGTCAAGTTGTTGTTCTACTCACCATGCTTCCAATAGTTAGGGCCACATTCAAAATTTTCTACAGAACATCGTTGATAAAGGTGGGGTCATTTCTTTTGTTAGTAATTTCTAAATTATTCTTTACTAGGTATTATAAAAGACACGCGTCTCGTTTGTTGATGTCACTGCTTTCCCAAATCGTATGAATCACATCCAACTATCCAGTATTTTTTTTACTGCCTAAATTCTCTCTTCTAAGTACAGACAATGCTCCTTTTGATGGAGGTTTATTTGGTTGCCCCTGACGATCGGATGCCCAAGTTTAGGAAATTGCTGAACTTTAGACAGAAACTCAACTTAAGGAAGCACAACTGAAAGTCTAATATTTTTTCTTTTTTAACCGAGACGTGGTTTATCGAAAGAATCAAACTACAGTCTTGGTCTTCATCGGTTCTTTTATATACCCTCCTAAGGCTATTGTTTTGGACGTCGATGTAGACAAGGTATGTCAACCAAGACAATCCTGGGGAAGTATCCAACGAGTATTGTGGAATGAGGAATTTTGTTGTCGACTTTAATCGTTCCATGGTGTTCTGGCTTTCGCGGTTGAAGATCATCCATACCATTCTGAAACTAAAGTCCAGAAATTTTGACGTACCACCGCATCTTTTTGTATCTTTGTATTTTTTTTGGTTATCGCTTCCTTTGCAGCCTCTAGCTGTTTGGAAGTTAACAGCTCCTTCAGGAAATTGGCTGCCAGGATACTTGTCCTGATACCTTTGAGGGAATATTTGTATGATGGATCCGGGAGGTGAATAGTCTTTGGCGCGAGAGTACTCTCGGTCTTGTGTGTGTTGAAACAGAGTCTCGACTAAATTAAGATGTTCCCCTTTCTCAGTCACCTTCTTTGTTTTAGCTGCCTCATATGGAAACAAGGCGGAGCCATCCGAGTGATTGCGCTTACATGAAGGCTGCTGTAGACTTCTTCAGGCTCATGTCCCTGCTGAAAGACTTGTAGCTCTTTTTCCCACCCAACTTAATTATGTATTTGCAAACGTGTTTGTCTGTTTACTGCTTGACCCCTATTCCGGGTCCACTGAGTTTGACAAGCTTGTTTACTCCAACTTATCTTGCAGTTACAAATCGCCCGCTCTGTAATGGCAGGTTCGAGAAGATCCATTTTCATTTGCAGTACATCCAAAATATTAGGAATCAATTGTCCTGTCTGCTGTTAGCACGACCGAAAGGGCCATCCTCTTCATTTTTTTTAGGTCATGAGATCTCACGACTTACCGAGAAACTACAGAGGTATTAGCGATTAGACTCTCCTAATCATGAAACTTTCCACGTATGCTGTTCCAGCTTGGCTTGGGGTATGTTTGGTCCAGGACCTCTTATTGGTTATCCGAGGCAACCTGGTGATGGACAGGGTTTCCCACTGTCCATCTCCTGTGGATCTGCTTGGTAGTTGACTTGAGTGGAGTCCATTTACTGTCATTATGTGGTCGATAAGAATTTGAGTGAATTTAAAACTGAACTGTGGGGTCGATTACTGAGTATTATACGACCGGTCTGCAATTCTATAAAAATATTGTTTTAGCCTTTAATTGAACAGAAATATACGTATTTGCAATAGTTTTAT
>QYTT01085682.1:27605-40753 GCA_006980735.1 Dasypogon diadema
CATTTTTTTTAGGTCATGAGATCTCACGACTTACCGAGAAACTACGGAGGTATTAGCGATTAGACTCTCCTAATCATGGAACTTTCCGCGTATGCTGTTCCAGCTTGGCTTGGGGTATGTTTGGTCCAGGACCTCTTATTGGTTATCCGAGGCAACCTGGTGATGGACAGGGTTTCCCACTGTCCATCTCCTGTGGATCTGCTTGGTAGTTGACTTGAGTGGAGTCCATTTACTGTCATTATGTGGTCGATAAGAATTTGAGTGCAATTCTATAAAAATATCGTTTTAGCCTTTAAGTGAACAGAAATATACGTATTTGCAATAGTTTTATAAGGTCAACGATTACACAACACTAAAAAGTATTCAAAAAATTCAGATTCATGCACCCAACTAAAACCAAAAAAGAGTTATTGCAATCAACGCAGCGGAACATATGCAGAAAAGCTTACTAAGTTTCATGACCTAAAATTGCTGATTATTAAAAATTAAACCAGAAACTCTGAAATAGTCATAAAAAGCGGTTAATTATTGCCCATAACTAGTAGTTGGCGATTTTGGTTCCCCGGGGGTCATGAAGCGTGAAGATTTGCAGCAATCTGAGCAATTTCCTCGGACCATTACCGCTCGACAACCAAAGTAATGGGCATTTCAATTTCAGCCCAAAAGAAACAACAAGAAAAAAAAACCTACCAACGTCACACTTAACGCTGTAACTTTCTTGTTTAGTTAAGTGAATTGAAATTCCTCCATTTCCATGGCTTTCAAGGTTTTCCTGTATACTCAAAAATTACACAATTACACAGGGGCCCCCCCACCGACCCACTGACATTTCACCAAGTAATATACCAGAAAATCTATTTTTCTTCCAACTCGTGTAAACATATTTTTGGGTTTCTATAGGAACGTAGCAGTCAAGTAGGTCAAAAGATCAAATTCTCTTTGAGCAATCTTTCGGTACCTCGGGGGAGTTACACGAAGAGCTCTCGTCTAGTTAACGACTATAACGAGCCCATTTAGGATCTTCCACTTGGCAGACTCATTGCTTCGAACAGCAGAGCACCAAGGCCAGGGTGATATTAAAATTTCACAAACTCACCTTTGTGGTTCCTTTACAACGGCAGAAAACAATTACGACTGAGATGGATTTTCCAAGAAACACCCGGGTGGTTCTCTCCAGCCGGGTATAGGTTTCCTTCCAATTTAAGCAACATGTTGAGAATATTAAATTCCTTCCCAAGGGAGCAGGAGCGGTCGTCTAATTGCTCCCAAGGTATTACCTGTAGGGAAGTGTTGCCTTTTGCCAATTTTTACGGGAAGGTGACTCCTTGAAGTTGGAAAGTTTTAAAGAGAATTACCGTTAGAAAGTATGAGAGGAAACTTTCAAAGAAAAATTAAATTTTACATTGATCCCGTGAATACTTTGAGAGGTTTGGAGAGCTCCTTTTGAGTATGCAGCAACTTTTAATTACATCTGGCATGTACTCTGGGTTGGGTGGTGAGCTTTTAGGGCATCCCTCCCCTCAGGGCGTAATGTAAAGGTAAGTCGTTTTGGGAACATTTAAGAGGAGTTTCTTCAATGAATACCAATTAAGGGAATTTTTAAGTTGCTACCAAGTCATCCTTGACTTAAGTACAGAGTTGCACGAAAGGTTTTCTTTCTATTTATTGGAAATATTGATTCCATGTCAGGTTGTTGTTGTATTACCTAGAAATTGTCTGTCTTTTGAAATATTGGGCATGTTTTTCGATACTAACACTTACAATAAAGATTGTTTAGTAATCTGTAACTGAAATAAATAGCGAAATATTTTGCTATGCGCTTATTTTACAACCAGTACGACAAAAATGAAAAAAGTCCTGTGGATTAATTTTTTGTCCTCACTGGTGGCTCAGTGTTCCGAGTTTTAATCGCACCGGCATCTACAAATAGTCGAGGTTTATACATTAGAAGCTGTTGCTGCAACAATTGTATGGTTCGGCATCCATCTTAATAAATAGGTTCAGTTGTAACAACTGTTAAGGAGCAGGCGAATTTTTTCATCTGTGGCGGTGACTCCCAAATGGAACGAATGCTTTTATTTTTTATCTTTTTAAATTAAACATTTTTTATTATATTTATATGCCGAACTAGATCACTTCCTTTTCAATACAGCCTGAACTCGATCCGCAGATGTTCGCAGTAATCATTTGATTGGACAGCAGCATCAGCTTCTGTTGGTAATACCACGAATATGCCACAAAACAGAAAGCATAACATGCCTTAGCTGAAGCTCACCAATCCTGATGGTTTAGTCCCTCTAATCTTTATTGCAAACTATATTGAACCGTTCTTGATCCATTCATTCGTTAACCACGTCCTCTTCATACACGGAACATGTAGTTCTCTAGACTTTTGCAATTGTTGTCTTCTATTTTTTTTTTTGAAGATATTTACTATTTCTGATATTTTCGGTGGTTGCCCTGGTGGGCCAGGATTCTCTGGGATGTGCCATCTCCTTTTTGTTTTGTGCTGCGCCGAGTACAGGAGGTCAAGTTGTTGCTCGCATGGTTTTGCTCATAGATATTCATAACAAGAAGCTTTTGGGACCTTATCAGTCGCGTTTCAGGATGTCTTGATATTGTGAAATAGCTTTCCTGAACGTTACCTCTGATATTCGCAGGGCTTTAGATAGAAACCACATTTGCGTATGTGTGCTGTTGTACGATGGCTCCTGAATAAAAGCCATATCGGCTTGCTTCAATCAGTTGAAACATTTATTTTCTTTTTGCGGCCAAAGGAGTACTTCCTACTTTTACTTCGATGAACCCATGAAGCCCACCGAGGAAAATTAACAAACATCTTTACGTCCCTCTGGCATAACAAGCTGCGCAATTTTTCCTCGAGTAAGATCACCAGAGATATATTGTTGAGTTTTTTTGCTCCATCTCGAGCACCTCCTTAACGTTCTAGGTTTAACAGATGATCTTGGCAAGATCACTTATTTTTCAGATCTAACTGAACTAGGGAAGATGATCGGCCTCTAAAACACTCTTTTGGCAGACACCAAAATCGCTCCTCTGTTCTCCCTTTATCTTCTATCCACTAAAAATCTTCTGTAAGAGAAGTGAGCCACATCACTCCCTTTCTCGTGCTTCCTTCACGGGATCTGATCCTTTGCAGACACCTCGGCGGACCTTCCATGCTTTTACATGAAAATTCTACGTCCTTCTTCATACAGGTCTGTTTTGTTTAGTTTAGCTTTCTAGATTTTTATGTTCGGCATGTATTGCTACATACCCTAAACGTTAATCTTCTGTCGTACACTTGGAATGATAGCAAGATCAGCTGGATCAGCACTCCTTTTTCTTTTGTTTACTCACATAGGAAATCCCTATTCTTCTTTTACTTAAGAACAGCGTATTCACATTTTCTTTCTCCGGCTGTTGACGAGTTTGCTGTACAGCAATATTTTCCTGTAGTTGCCTTCCATGAAAGGAAAGAGGGAAATAACACAAGGAGGTGTGTGACGTACCACAAGGAGACCATTTATGACCAGTTTTTTGTTTTAGCACGTGGGCGTGAGAATCGGAAAACCTTGAGTTAAGAAGGGCGTTTTGAAAGATATTATACGTGAAGTCAGCTCCGATACCTGACGTATTAAGTAGTTACGGATGAGGATTCAAGAGATTCGAAAGTTACTATTACCTTCGATATATTTATTATAGGTAAACCCGCATAATGGTATTACGTACGTTTTTTTCGTACTGCAAAAAAATTCACACCATTACTATTGACTATTTAAGTCACCCAAAGTTTATCAACTTTATATCCTTTTTACTTTCTTTTTATTTTTAGTGAAATTTAAAAGCATTACTAAAATAAACATTCTCGATTATCGGACTTAATCAACATAAAATGAAATGAACCGAAGCTGGCTTCCTGAGGCACTTAACAGAATGTTACTCTGTCTACCCCAAATCGATCTCTTGTAATTTTTAATCAAACGACTTAATCAGGTCGATAAAATATTTATTACATGCCAAAATCGTAGTAGCCTAATTGAAACTCTTGCCAAACAAAATTTCAGACTCATCTCACAAAGCCAATGAAATCGAATTTCATTTAAAAGATAAACGACCCAGGGCCAGACCCACCCGATACAGCCTCCCCCCTTACGTTTTGGGAAAGTTTATTTCATTTGGTTGGAGTTCACATGAATCAGTTTTCACCCGACACCTCACTTTCCATCTCCACGAGGGTATTTATCTGAAATCTTGCTTTCAACCCTTTTTGTTGGTATTCACAGGAAAATTCCTATACGGTCAACCTCCCATCTCATCCCGCCCCATTCATGTACCAGGGATGATTTCCTGCTTCAACATGAAACTGCTCCAGCGCCCCACCAGCCATCACCCTAAGTTATACTTGGGCGCAAGGTCATTCCCCTTCATCGATTATTTCAGGCAAATTTACATTCCCCGCACAAAACACGTTCCTAAACAAAATGAACTCGAGCTGTATGAGGCCTATTCACCCGTCGTATACACACCCATACACATGCATGCAGCCTTTGGGAAAAAGTTATTGCTTTTCCCTTTGCGTTAGCTTCTAGGCTTCCTAGAAGTAGGTCCGGGTTCGCTTGGGCTTGGGGTTCTGGAGTCTGGTGCACTTGTAGCGGGGGTGGGATACAGGGAAATTCGTGACATGTGCCCGCTGAACTGTGGATGTTCAGTAGGAGTAGGTGCCCAATGCGCCAACAACATCAAAGTTCACTTTTATCTGGTTAGAAAATTATAACTGGATTTCGTGTTGCCAGATGCTCACAGAAATGTTGGCTCAAAATTTTATATAACATTTGGAAATGAACAAATGTTGCACTCGGGTAGAAGGATTTTGAATAGTGATTTTACTAATTGGATAATGAAATTTTATTTTAGGTGATACAGATACATTTCGGCACTCGATCCAAAGAGTGATTTTGCCTTTATTTTCTGATTCCCTAAAAAGGGAAGAGTTGAAAGTGAAGATTTGATATTGGACATGTATTTACCTATCTCTTTTCGTTTTCTAGATAACTCGTCTCGAAACCGATCCTATTCCCGTTTTTTATAATTTACAGGCCTTCAACGTTCGTTGCTTAGTATGCACATAGACAGTGATGTTCAAGTAGCATTTTGTGGGTTTTTTTCTCGTTAGAGTAGTTCAAGTTGTAAAAGCCAGACTCCTTTTCTTGTAAATATTTGCCATACCGATACCCCTCATCGAGTTGTGTATTTTTTTGTAAAGGAGTTAGAGGCTCTCGAAGGCAGGCCAATTGGTAGGTACATTGCTAATTCACCCAATAGGAGAAAAACCAGGAATAGGAACGGGTACTTTCGGCTGTCCAACTACCGGGTAAAAGTAGTGGTAGTAGTGTCCTAGGTATTGATACTTTTCTACCGACAGTAACAGGTAATGACCCTGCCTCGGCCTCTCCTCCGCAATCTACAGGATGCCCAACCCAACGTTATTTTCAGTTGTCAACTTGTCAATGCGGAATATTGTAGCATAGGAGGTATTACAGAGTGAGGTTTCCAATCCTCACTTGGCAATTATCACTTCGAGCAGATAGATGATCGTTGTCTACGTGGAAAGCATGAGCTCGTGAACTCGTGAACTCGTTGGGGGTAGTCGAACCTGCATGTAACGAACAGCCACTGGGGTGCAATTTTAGATCTATCGTCTGAATTTCAAGTTTAGCGCTTCTGGCTTCTGTCTACCACCCATTTTTTCTGATTATTTCTTTAAGAATTTGCTACTTACTTTAGATGACCTTCGAATTGACTTGCTATAAAGACAGACTACAGTCCTTGACACATTAATGAACGTTGTCTTCTCTGGTATTTTCTGGGATTTCCCACGTGCAAGTTTTTAAGAATAAAACGCTAAACAAATAGAAATAAAAAAATAAAGAAAAAAAATTAGTTATACAACTTTTACCTTAAAAGTACCAGAAGTCAAAATTTCAATCTAGCACTCTCCTATGCATTCTTATTGGACAAACTGTCGCTTTGGTATTTTAAAATCGTCTTGGCAATTTCCGTTTATTAGAAAATCTTTACTGAGATTGCACCACGAATTCTTCAATTAACAGTCAATTTGTTTTTTCCAATTTCTTTCAATAGTCACGCCCTCGAATTTGCATATGTAAACGCACCTTAAGGCCTACACCAACAGTTCATGGCGAAGTCGTCAACTTTCCTTCGGACATTGGACTACTTAACTCGCATTTCTTTTATTCCTATTCCTACCAACTTCAGGTCTTCCGTTCATATGCAAATTCCCTTGGAATAAGTACGTTCAACGAATATTATTCAACGCAGTGAAATTCCCGCCAGATAAATGTTCAGATTTATGAAACAGCGTCTAATCGCAGTCCTGGGCTGGTGCCGCGGCTGATGCTGATGTTGGCTGGTGCTGTTAATCTCGTAAAATTAATAGCGAACTGCCGGGCAAAAACTGCAAATCGTGAAAGTTGTTCCGAAGTTCATTGCTCCCATTTCGAATGGATGGATACAACAGTCTCAGGTCCCGCTGCCGACTCGTCTATAAGTTTTCATGGTCGAAGACTATTAACCAAGAAAACGACGTTGCAAAAAAGAGCGCTTGGAAACGAGTCCCATTACGAGCCCAGCAGCGCTTGGAGGGAAGTAAAGTGGAGCGATTTGCTCGTTATATAAAAAGTTTTCTTATGTAATTTGGGGTTCTGTAACGAGTTGCTGAAGTATCTGGATTTGCTGTCCCGGTCCCAGCGCCAGTAATACACGTCAGAACTTTTACTTATTCAGATCACATTCCTCTTCCATGCTATGACACGAACACGCCTTGGCTGTGCTGAGCACGTGTTCCGCCATCCTCCACCCAGTGCTAACCAACCGACCTCCATCTCCCCAAAGCACTGTGTTCCGTGCCTAACGAGCCAACAGCCAACGTCAGGAATCGAATTCCGTCGATTTTCCGAGGCGAAATCCCCAGCCAGCGAGCCTGAGCCAGTATCTGTTGAAATTTCTATTTTTATTGCATTTATATTCACATAAATTACCGCGTTCACCTGGTGAAGTCTTAATCACGTAAAATTCCACTCTAATTTCGTTCTTTTTGCTTTTCCCGATTAACAGGCGGAAAAAACACTTCCACCCGCAACAACGCCTGCTCTGCTCGACGCCAGCGATAGGCGATAGCAGCCTGGCCACGTTTACCACCGCGACCGCCGTCGAACCCGAGCCGAGACCCGCTTGCAGCGAAGGAAGTTTTGAACGAGTTCACTGGAACAGGCGAAATTAGGTGAATTGAACACGCGAATGTACATACGACCGGAGCGCCGGAGTGCCGTTTTGTCCAAGTGCTGTTGACTGTTGAGTTACCGTCGAACTCCTGGAGTCGGGCTTGGATTTCCTGCTCCTGGATGCCCGTGCCGTGCCCGTGCCTCGACGCTGACGTTGACGACCCCGCGAATCATGAAATAATTGATGGCCCCGCCGGCCCCATGTGAGTGGCTCTTCGCTATTTTTCTCCGCGCCATATCATCGCCAATTGCCTCCATTCGCGAAGATACAAGATACAAGATACACGAAAAAGAAAAACAAGAAGTGTTCGAGTTCATACTGACGAAAGTGACGTAATCAGCCGTTTCCCCGTATCTTTTTATCTTATCCGAGACGGGTACGGGTTGCGTTTCAATAGTTTTGTGTGAGTGCTCGAGGAAGGTGAACGTTGACTTCGCCTGGCGTTTGGTTTCTTCCCGCAGCGTGTAATCGCGTCTGTCATCTTATTTCTAGCCTTGAAGTGGGTCAAGAACTTTTTTTTCTAAAAAGAGGAGACGAACTTGTGTTGGTGCTCGAATTAGCCGCAGCCGAGCCGATTACCATAAGTCTTGGGACTTCGGAGCCTTGGCGCTGCCGAGCTGATAAAGCTTTCCGCGCCGTACCGCACAGCTTTGTGTTTGCTTTCGTTTTTGTTTTTGTTCTTTTTCTTTTGCGAAATGTGCTGTCTTCTGGCGACGTATTTTTTCCCGAATTAAATTGATTGGTGCCGTGGATATTGTTGCAAATTTTGTGCGTGTCAAAAGTTCTGGATTGTGTGCCGTGCCCCGTGCGTGATAAATGCATTTGTTTTTCGGGTGAGAGAAACGAAAAGGATCGATTCTAGTGGATTAGTGGTGGTCTGGTCTGGTTGGGGTTAGCTTCCAATCGAAGTAAAATTGAATTGCTAACGTGTCCCCATTCCCTGATTTTTTGATTAAGTGAAATTGTGCTGTGTTGTGCTGCATCATGTTGACCATGAAGTATGGATGACAACGATTCCGGTACCGGGAGCGGGACTAGTCCGTATTTGTCGACTTATTCTGTGTCGGCAAGAGCCTCTGCGTTAATGTCTTCGTCGGGAGATGAACGATCGGCGGCCGGATCGCGTAGTTCGATTGTTTCTATACCATTATCGGAGGTAGCCTCGTCTCCAATTCCAGCTTCCTTAACAACCCAGATGAGCCGTGGAGTTTCAACACCACCGCAACAACAACAACAGCAGCAGCAGCAACATCAGGTATACCAACAAGAAGTTAAATGTCTCCTTCTTTCTAAGACCACTTATTAATTTTTTTTTTCTAGGAGCAAATGAAAGCATGGCGAGATCCTCAGGCAACCGAATCATCCATTCGACATGTACAAACCAACCAACAACATCATCCAATGGTGGTGCCTACATGCCTTCCAGGAAGTATTCATCATGGGGCACCTTACATCAATCTTTCACTGGGTAATCTTCTACCACCTCCGGGGCTGGGTTCGGAACATTGGAGTAAACGTGCAGTGCTTAGCCCAAAGGATTATTTGGATGAGAAGAATTATCGGTGAGTAATTGCCTGATCTCTAGAGTTCTTTCACTCATTCGTGGCATAGGTTCCGCTCAAGGAGGGTAAATTAATAGGCGAACTAAGCACCTGCCATTTACTTCTTGGATTATTGCATTCCGGCTGTAAGTGCATTAAGAAGTTAGTGTGTTGCAAAAAGAGCCAGAAAATAGGCACAAAATTGTCTGTATCTCGATTTGGGTAGTTGAAAATGAAAGGGCTTTCATGGTTTGGTCTTTTGAATAGTGGTTTTGAGTTATAATTTATTGAACAGCACAGGGTTTCGAGCCTTTCAAAAGACGTAATACAATTAGAACTGGTATGAGTGTAGGGCGTTGGTTGCAAGAAGCCCAGGGATAGAGATTTTTCTGTTATGGTATTACTTGTGCTTGAGGAATCACCCAATAGCGCATAATTTGAAGATACAATTAATTATAAGCCATATTAAACCTAACAAATGTTGCATGTTGGCTTTATAGGGTTTATTGGAGATTCCGAACCATGGGACTTTTTTTTAGCAAATAACTAACAATCCTAAATACACACAACAAATTTCTATTGGTGCTCAAATTCGAATAAAAGATCTTTGTGTCCACATCGACTTTTCTGGAACAGACCAACAGCAATCTCTTCACACCTGGCTAAGATCTTGGAGATATTTATAAGCGCGTTTGATCTGATCACCTAATTCTTGGTCGTCAATATGGTTTTCTGTCAGGCATTCAACTGTTGTCTTAATGGTGTTCTTTTCCGAACGTTGGTATTGATAAGGATTTGATAAATCCATAATTTTGACGAGCCGGGGTGCTTGCACTTGATGTCGCGAAGGCCTTCGACAGAGTCTAGCACTCTGTTCTTCTACTTTCAGCATTTGTTTCTGGACCAATTTCTTTTTTTTTTGGATTCAAACCATTCCATCTGTGTTACTTTTGACGGTGTTATCTCTAACTCTTCGAACGTTAATGCTGTTGTACCGCAAGGTTCTTATTGTCTCTTGCTCTTTTTTTAGTTTTCATTAATGACCTCTTATAGCATACTACAGCAACCTTGATTTCGCGAACTCATTTCAATTAGTCGTGAACTCTCGCGGTCTACTAAACTGATAAAGAGGTTTTCTGAACGGGGTCAGGTCCTTGGTTTGACTAAGCCCCATTTTAAGGATCTTATATGTAAATGGTACAGGGTTAAACGAGGTTTCATAAGTGTGTCGATCTAAACCCTGCGTAAGCTCAAATATTCGGATCCTGAACCGAAGACTAATTGCACTAGGTAAAGGTTAAGTTAAGTGAGGGTTATTCCTGAACTCCCCATAGGACTAGTAAACCAGGATGGGCATTTGTAGATTTAGTTTGGTGGATAGTGAGACAGTGGCTCAAATTCTGATGCGATTGCAAGGCTATTGCAGGTTAAGAACGTAGGTATCCTAGCTTTAAATTTCTTGAATCTAGTAATCCTGGCCAGTTAAGTTATTGCAGTGAACTCATCTATATAGAAGAATTGAAAATCTACAACCTTTGAACGTTGGACGTACAAAAGTTAACATGTGCCTCAGTACGTTGAGGCCTTCTAATCCCTTTTTCCGTATTCCCTTTTCTTTTCCACCAAGACACGATATTTTATTGGAGTTATTATGGCACCATGAAAACCCTCCATCTCTTTTTGATTAACGTTTTTTTTTTCAGAATAGCGCGGGTGTTTGACACTTGTCACAATTAAAATGTAGAAAAAGTGCCAAAAGTTCACTTACGTGCCAAGAGAATTATAATGAGCCTTTTATTTCATTGTTCTCTTGAACAGCAATAATAGCTAATCTAAAATGCAAGTTCTTTAGACGTGTTTAGAATCGCAAAATTGACGTCTTCTGGCACTATCAGATATATAAAGTGTTTACTACTGATAGTGATCGTAAATACTTTGAAAAATTACTCGACTAATTTGAAATGGAATGTTTTTGTTTACTCTGACCGAAGGCGGACGACAAACTTATACATCATGACCGCACTAGACCACTCAAGAATTTCTAAAATTTGCCTTTTGCCTTTTAATAACAATAATTTATACTAATTGTATTTCATCAATATTTTATCGTATAGGTGTAAATTACTTGATCGATTTCGAGATAAGTTTCATCGAATGAGAGCGTTAATCGATTTATGGTAGACCTTATTTTATCATGGCACACATTTCGTATAGAAAACGAATCAAAAAGAACAAAAATAAATACATTAATACAAGTTTGAGATACATCAATCCCTGTCAACTCAAATTACACTTGGAACTCCTTGAACACTTCAGTAATCGATATATCGATTAAGACAAACCATTTCGAGTGTAGCGTCACTAAAAAGCCTACACTGTAACGCTTTGCACAAATATATCTTTTCAATTATCGTCGACATTAATTCCAAATGTAAAGAAATCTCGTCTGACTCAAAATGACTACTAAGTGGCCTTCAACCGCTTCCATAACTAATAAGCCGGGGAAAAAATCGTAGAACGCTAATAGCTTTTTCTTCTCGGTGCTCCGGTATTATGTAAACATTCTACAGAGCCGAAGCTCCGTCTAACGAGGCGTTATTTACGAGCCAAAGGTTAATACTCTCTAAATATAAACCACATGCCCATCTCACCTAGTTTTGTAATCGAGTGCTGGGTTGCTGTTGCACAAACAGCCAATGAAATGTGAGAATGCTGAGCCGTCCAAAAACCTGCACTTGGGATGGAGATGGAGTAACCGCAGGCGATGACTAGTGCGAAAGACATGTTCCGTTCGAGACTTAATTAATAATCGCGCAATCGAGCGTCGGCACGTCTGCCTTCTCGAGGCGGGTGGTCTCCAACTCCTTAAGTCGCCATCATGTTCATATTTTTTTATTGTTGTTGTTTCGCGTACACCAGAAATTATGTTCTAAACGCCTGCTAAGATTATCTTTTGCGAAAAAGTAGCACAAATAAACAAAAAGGCCTCCAGGTCTCACAGAGACAGAGGCGAGCGAGAGCGACTCCAGGTAAGAATCGACACAAAATCGATTCTCATTTATGAATTTTCGATTAGAGTCCTGTGAATCATGGTTGTGGAGTGGATGGCCCACCGGATGTGGTGGCCATCGATTGATGATTAACTGCAATTGAGGCTTATTGGGGCTCGTTTGTATGCTTCAGACAGGTCGAAATATTTCGGATTGAATAATTGATGACTTCGAGAGAGAAATGCTTCACGTGAGGCTATTGATTATGCAAATTGTGAGTGTGGCACGGTATGCAAGTGGCACAAAGTTACTACCTCAGGCTATTTCAAAACACCTCTTTTTATAATGTTAATTATGCGAGATGTAATTACTAGAGTTAATTACAGAGAGGTGGGTAAATAGGTGAACATAATCATTTTGCGTTAGTAACTACTAAATTAGTTTTTTATGGTAAGCAATACAAAAAGTGAGTACGAAGTCAAAGATCAGGTTCCAGGTCATACAGAAAAACTTTTGATTGGTATGAGATGGATTACTCCTTGGAATTGAGAAAACCAGTTTTCTTCAGTATTGTATTATGGTAGTACATAGAATGCTATTACACTTGTGCAACCACATAAAATGTTTGATTCGCCAAGAATTAGATATGAATCCCATTTTTTGGGCAATCTAGTGTACTTGTAGGAATCATATCCAGTTCTACTATTTCGAGCATATAAGAACAGAACTATCAAAAACAGCAAACTTATTTCCTTCTCTCATCGTAACTGACGAAAACCACAGGGCATTATAGTTCCGTACTTGGTCCCATTCCTTTTTCGTATTTCATTACTGTTATCCCCTGCTCGCTCGAGGACGGCAAAAGCACCTCCTCCAATTGACGAGGAATAGATTTGCAATGTATAATGTTAGCATAAAATCTCCTCTGCATATGATGCAAAGTACAGTAGAATATTTTATGTACTGTGTTAGAAGAAAGATCCTTACGACAAATCACATACAGTTCATTCTGCTCTTTTGTGAATACGATCTATAAAGAAGAATTACCTCTTAATTCTACACGAGAAAGATTATTGTGTAAACTACATATCGTTGGCATACTGCAAGAATCCGCTGAGTCCACTTTTGCCAGAATCGTGGAATCACAATTTAAAAGGTTTCGCGGACTCAAAGGGCTCTAGTTTTGAGTTCACTTAAAATTGAGTCTGTTCAGAAGTGATTTCGCTCAAATTTGAATCCGCTCAGTCTTGAGTCTGCTCAAGTTTTGAATCCGCCTATACTCTCTACGCTTAAATTTGAAAGATCGGAAGAG
>QYTT01085683.1:0-25024 GCA_006980735.1 Dasypogon diadema
GCCGCATTCTGTGACTTGGAAGTTTTCAAAAAGTTATAAATTTGGGCACAAGCATTTCCTTATAATTTCTTGCCTCGCTTTTGTTTGATTTTTTATGACTTCATGTTCTTCGGTTTAGTAAAATTGATGCTCCTTTGACAGTATTGGATTACAGCTAAATTTCTAAAAGAAATACTTCGAAGCGTTAATATATCCTGTAACAAGAAAATGCTGGGAAAATCCAGTCCAGTAAAATTAACTATTTTTGAGTCCCTTCAGTTTACAATCAGATGGGTAAAACTGACTATATAGTGGTTATAAGCAACCATTTTATGTACCGGGCTTTTAACTAGTAGGTGGTCACAAGTAAACATGTTTTAGTCAAAATTAACTATTTTGTAGTCACTCCAGAAGTAACTACTTTTTGTAGTTAAAATCAACTAGTATAATGTTGTTCCCAGTTTCAGACATGAAAATGGTTAAAAAAAACAGTCATTTTTTAACCATTTTTTCTCTGGGTGTATAGATCTCATGAGTTGATGAATTTATTTACCCTAAGTGACGACATAGCTTTTTTATTGAATGTCATATTTAAAAATATAATAAATCTAAAAAAATCACAAAATCAGATTTCTTATCGCGCTAGCAATATTTTGCAGAAAATCACGTAAGAACAAATCCTTTTGATAAAGGATATCCTGCTGAAAAGGAGACCTTCGCAGGAATCAATTTTGCAAGCTCATGTATCTCACTATGTCGTGTGAAGTTTGGGTATCAAATAAATTCCACCCTTTTAGAGGGATGATGTGTTTATTTTAGTCTGTTGGCTCACTCTACTTGAAAGATGGTATTCCTCGAAAATTTCCTTACCAGCGCCATCATCACTCCAGAAAAATGAAGACATTTTCCACTACTTTGTTCATGTTGAAAAATTGCCATTTTATCGAAACCTTCTTGAAATTGATGGAGTGAAAGTAGGATGTATCTGGGGCGAGTATGAATTCTAAGCATTTCTCATCCCTTTAGAAGAACCCACAGGACAGATCTAAAATGGAATTTTCAAACAATATATTGTCTAGGATTCTTCATCTCATGTGAAGATATCAATAAAAATATATCAGCGAAAATTATGGGACTCCCAATTACAAATGAATCTTGAGGAATATTACGGCTTTTACTAGACTCCGCATGGGCGATGTATACAAGTGGGATTTATCCTTAAATCGGCGCCTACGTTCTGCTATTTGGACTCGAAAGTAATAACTTCATCTTTCTCCATTAACAAAGAAGGAAGAATTCGATGAATTATGCATAATAATTTCGACCTGAGGGAGCGTTCAATCACCTTATTATCGGGGAATCTATTTATTTCATCTGAAGGATAGAAATGTCTTATACAAATAGAAAATGCAACAGATGGACGAGGCTAGTGAATTTTTACACAAGATACGTCTGTAGAATTTTAATTCTCTTAACCAAAGCACTTACAATTGGTGACAGTTTATCGTGACAAATTGCTGCAACGTGGAATTCTCTCGCGGAAACATACTTTTCTGCAAACTATGTGGAGAATTTTTTGTTTCCACACGGATTTCTATCTCACCGAAGAATTTCCTCTGTGTATATATTTTATCCTGCAACTTTAAACTGAATTATGGGGAAGAACTTTGAAATTCCACTTAGAGATTTTATGGAAAATTTTACAGGGTTTACTCCGTTAAAACTAAAAATAATACCAATATTTGAAAACCTATATTGTAAAAATTCCTAATAGAAATAGCTGTGAAGGATGCTATTGTTCTTTATAAGTCTGTTCCCTCGTTTGGCCGCGGAAGGGTATTGGGTACTATTTTAGATTAAAATTATGTATTATGAAAGACATGACTTTTACATTTATGCTGATCTTATTTTTTTGTTTAATTCAACACCCTTTATTGATTTTCTTTTGTTCTTTTGCTATGGAATTTTAATTTTAGCGACTTTGTCATTAGGAATTTTTTTGCTTTAGAGATTTTTCCACGGTGGACTTTTAATTTTAAGGATTATTTTCCCATATCTATTATTATTCGGCCGGACGGTATGTTATTTGCCCATCAAATCGTTGCGGCTTCTATGCCCTTCTTAACAACTGCTTTTTCCATGGCACAGAAAGGGGGTATTATCAAAAGTCCCGCAAAGCCTAGGAATGTGCGGAAGGCGATTTTTTCATCCACCATTTCCATTTATAATTCGACTACCATATGGTTGTTATGGTAAACATCCCTGCATGGTAGGCGTGTTCTTTTGGTTGTAGAGATTTTTCGTCAAATACACCTTTTTTCAAGGTGCACAGTTTTTAGTATATAAGATGATAAGTTTATTGGACGATATGACTTGGATTGAACAGTAGTTCGCCCTTCAATTTTGATATAGATACCTTCCTCACATATCTCCGCACTTTGGTCATGTATTCTAGAGCATCATTAGAACAAAAAGATTTGTCAATATCAATGCTTGCTCTTCTATTTCTGGGAATATCTTGTGTCCTCCAGAGGATTTCCACGCTACATAAGAGGGTGGGAGGAGGTGGATATATATATAGGTAATTTCAATGCTTCTTCCCGACTGGCAGTGTAATTTCTATCTGGCTTTTGTCCGATTGCATTAGAGAGGTCTTTAGACAACATCTTTTAACTCTTCGCCTTAGTCGGTCGATTTTCTACCCCCTCACAGTGTTCGGTTAGGGCTTGTTTGTATTCAGTCCTTTTCCTTTCGACATTGATTCCTTTCCTATATTGATTATATTGCTTTCTAGCTGTAACTCTTAGCTTTTCCAGCTCATTTTTCCACGAGGGTATATCTCTTTTTACCTTTGACACTATAGCTTGCTTCATATAGAGCTATGTTTAAATTTTGAACCCGGATTGAAATTCGTTATTGTCTTCAATATTTCACGAGTGACTTTATATTGCCCGCAAGTTATTCTTTTGTGTCTCCAAGAAAGTAGGCAGAGGCCAAGATCACCTCTTGCCTGATGCTGGCACGCCAGTACTAAGGGCCAAGTTCCGAGTTATTAGTGCTGGAATAGGGAGGTGGTTAATTTTGGAATTAAAAAGCAATTCTCTCGAGGAATATGATAATAATTAATCAAATTAGTCAAGTTACCTCTTCCGTTGAAACCCAAAGATTCTTGTATAAAATCCACATCAAACCTCTCCTTAATTAACCTTCTGCCCCTTTTTGCATGATGGATATTTATTTGGATGTATCTAATACAGGCTCTATTTGCTAGCGGTGACGTCATCGGGTCGAACGGTCAGGCTAAAGATGTAGTCTCTTCCTCGTTTGTACTTACTTTCTGAGGTGCTTTATTTTGCTGCCATAACTTCTGACAGCTATTACTCCAAACGTTGTCGGCTCAACTCGAAAACTACTCCTGTTATGTGGTTACTTGCTTTATGGGAAGAGTAGAACTACAGCCTTGGTCTTCGTTGGTTCTTTTATATGCTCTCCACTATGACAGGTTAAGGCCGTTATTTAAGCGTCGATATAGTCAATTATCCACTTAGTTTACATACCCTGACTGTTCAAGAAGTAGTCAATTAGGACTTTAGAATGAGGATATTTCTTATCCTGCACCATCTCCCTCCCACGGCTTGGCTTCACTCACTTTCGTTTTCAACCACTGAAATTAACAACTATACTATCCATCGTTACCTGCAAGTTATCTCCATATTTGTGGTAAAAGGCGGATTCCTCAGTTGAAGAACAATTCATCTTTAGATGTTATCTATGAATCGAGATTTCTTTTTTGAATACCTTCAAAAGAATTGAGTCAGAAATGTGGTTCTGTACGGATCTAAATAAGTGGAAATCAGAAGAAGCAATATCTGGTGAATACGGCGGGTGGAGTAGAATATCCCATGCCATCCTTTTGTCATGTCTTTTGACGTATTTTGGACGTTTTTCTCAGTTCTCGGTTCAGTTGCAGTTACCGGTAATGATGTTTCACCAGATTTTAACAGGTCATAATAGATCACACGTTTCTGATCCCACTAACTACAGAAAATTACCTCCGAAAGTTTGAAAGCGGCTTTGCTTTTGATATTGATGTTTGGCCAGGCTTGCACCATGATATTCTGCGCTTGGGATTATCGTAATGTATCCATTTTTCATCGCCAGTGACGATACGATTCAAAGAACCCTTCCTAATTTGCCGTTGAAGCAGCAAATCTCATGTGAAAAAACGCCTTTCGATAGCTCTTCAATTCGTATGGCACCCAATTTCCTTGTCTTTGTACCATACCCTTCGACCTAAAACGTTCAGAGACGATCATTTTGGTTACATTCAATGCCTCTTTCAATTCGTTTAGAGTTTAAGATTGCTCTTCGTCCGGCAATACCTTCAATTCACGGTCTTAAAACTTTTCCAGTTGGTCAGAACGTTCCTCGTCTACCAAATCAAAAACTCCACTTTTGAATTGTCTAAACCAGTACTCGCAAGTTGAAGCCGATGGATTATAGTTCCAACAGTCTTCGGATAGTAAAAGTTGATTTAACCTGCCGATTTATTCAAAGAGACCAAAAGAGCAACACTTTTCACAAATATAATGTCAGAGCTTTTATATGAAGTTGACTTCAGTTTGAGCCGATGATTGGGGATCATTACGCCATCTCTTGTCAATCCTCTAAAACTAAGTTTATTACCCGATATGTTTTCTCGGTGCCTGAGTATTTAATTAAAAGTGCTACAAAAGAAAAACAAGAAGGAGTGAAAATTCCTTACAGCCATAGTGGGAAGACCCCTACGCGGTTTGGACCGTAGCTGCAGCATCCAACTACGAATTTTTAATCAAGAAGAGAATTTAATTCTATATTTCGTAAGTCACAACATACTTTTTTAAGTTTTTAATTACACGTATAACGGGCGTTAAGATTGGGTAGGAATTTAATTTCAAAATAAAGTTTTTATATGGATTAAATAGGTTGTATAATTCACTTTTAACATCTTGTTCATTTCTGATGTCAAAGTAACTCCTAAAAAACAAAAAATAATAAAATTCCCTAGACGGGAATTGGTTACAACCGAATACTTATAACATGAAAACTTATTTCTTCTTCTCGATTCTGTTGGAAGACACTGAAATAAAAGAAATTCTGGAGTCCAGAAGTCTCCGGTTTCCAAAATATTCTGCAGTTTTGACCCGCAAACGTAATTAAGCAGTTGCAGGCTTTTACTTATAATTTTATCATTTTACATATGAACAATATAAACTCTCGTTCACAAAAGTAGTTTTCAAGTCTGAAGTAAAGGAATTTTTCGGTTCGATTTCTCCATATTATCTAAGAACTACAACAACTTGTCGCCTACAACACACGGCTGTGATTTTCTATATTTATCCGAAACCCAATTTAATATGTTACATGAATTAGATTACCAAATTATTTCTAATTTCCCAGTTTGAACATCAGTTCAAACAGAATATCCGAATTCAAAATGGTCGTAAACCAAATTTTACTTCTTCTTTCCACCCCAGAGGGATGTAAATGTGCGCAGCAACCAAATCCCCCACCTAAAATATAGCCACTGTTGACGATTATTGCATAGCGCCACTAATAAGCATATTTTCGAGGAATGTTATATTGCATCCGACGTCAAGTCTTAAGCTCCTGTTCTAACGTGAGAGCATCATTTTAACCCCTAATACCAGATGTGGGCTTATTGGCTTAGCATAGTGTTGAAACTGGTGGTGTAAATTACTGTGCCACATTGTGATCACACACATGTAGAGCCACTTTAAAGGGTTTACCCGCCTTGCCCAGATTAAGCTAGTTCGCATTTCGCAATTGTAATTAGTAGAGTTCACCAGCTGAAATTTTAATGCATTTTCATAGGGGTGCGTCCCACAACCACAATACAGGAACCGGGGCAAAGTTCGCAGTTTCTTTGTTCGAATAGACCACAATTAATCGCTAGTTACTTATGCATGTAAATCAAATTCCAGCAGTCCATGGCTACGAGTATCGGTGACATTTTATCAGGCAGGAACGGTGATAAATGTGCCCTCATTTGCTTCACAATAAATCTTCTAACGAACGAGGTATTTCAGCCCCGGGGAAGAATGAGATTCAGCTGAATGTCTTGTTGGTATTTTGTCTGTCCGACAGAGATTTTTTGTAGCAGTGGTAGATGGTAATGTATTAATCATTACAAGGAGTAAGAAACCTAAATATTTGTTTGCATATTTTCCGAATGCCGTTAACACCAATTCGCAATATTTCACCTTGATGGAATTCAGCACAGGTTTCATCAGCTACATAGGAATATATTTACGTTGGACAAAATTAAGTCCATTTTCATTATGAAATCAAAATTTCGCATTAATAGGGACTTCCCATTATCATTTCCTTTATACCCTCGTCAATATTTATTAGGCTCAATCCTTCTTAGATTACTGTTGGAATAAATTACCTACCTTTATTTCTGTCTTATTAACAAAAGGTGGAGTAAGTCTCCTGTAATAACTGGATTTTACATATTCAAATAAAACAAAATTATATCTTCAGATGCAATTATGCTTAAAAGTACCACAGTGATTCCCAGCTCCTTTAAGAGCATAACATCGGACTCGAAAATTGTGTAGTTTCTTAAATTTTTTTAGGGTTTTCAGCAGGATTTTCGTAGAAGGTTAAGAAATTTATAATAGTTGTAATTCCAAGTAATTCCAATTCGAAGTCAAGTGAAATTTTGCCACTTTTGTAACATTGTATGTAGCCATTAAAATTTCCCTTAGGAGAATTTTAAAGAATCCGTATTTCAGTATTTTTGTAAAATAACAAGAAAATGAAGGACAAAGAGACAAAAACAGAAGGATAGGGATAAATGTTTCTTCAACAATTCTAATTCACTCCAGCAATAGGTAAACAATAAGTCTAGCAAATTCAGTAACAATTCTTCATCGCTAATCTAATTCGCACCAGCAACAGGTAAATATATTAATTATAAACAATTTCAGCTGTTGTATCTAATTTCGGGACTTCAGTAATTCAAATTAGGTAACATATAAGCGTCTTTCAACAATTCTCAAATTCCCTAACACGTGATTTTGCTAATAGTAACCAGAACTACACTAGTTCGAAAACTGGAACTAGAACTAGGCACTAACGAAGAAGGTGCGTGCACAGCATGAATTTCAGTTTAAGTCTTATAACTATGTTAATGTATTACCAATTTTACATTTCTAACATCGCGTCCTTACAAGATCAGCTCATAACACTAACTTTTCAAATTACATGAGTAGTTAATATAAAGGTAACAGCAGAATTACTTACCCACCTTCTCCACCACGGAGTTTCATTTCCGTGAGGACCTACTGCTGTAAATTTAAGACAAACAAGAAAATAAATCTATCTCGCGGTTGCGTCGTCTAGGAGAGCCACTCACCTTCCTTCTACTAACGGGGACCTACTTCCGGCTCCTTTGACGGCCTGGCTGCTCTGCACTGGTCGGCGATAGGAAATTACACACCTTGATTAATCAAGTCGGGCAAACAAGCACGGCAGTTCCATCTTTTTCTTGAAGCAATTCGCGGCAGGGGGCTTGTATCTTCATTGTGGGTAAAGTTAGAAGTCTGAAATTTTAGTTACCAAGAGTACTTACTGAACCTACCTCTATCCCCAAATTACAAGTTTCTACCTAAGATTTTATTACGAAATATCTCAAGTCAAAGTTCCCTTATTTTGTCACTGACACACTCACCAATCATCAAAATTCTAAGGTACTTCTAGCAGACCTACGAACGGTTAGTGTTAAGTGTACATTGCAACAGAAAACTATAAAAAGACGTTATTATTTGTGGTTGATTTGGTTGGTAATTTAACATTTCCATATGAAGTCTATGCAAAAAAATTATTTCCAGCTGCATCCATAAATTTGTATACTGTAGAATTGATGTATCGATGTATTGACATTATTGACACGCTCGCGAGTCCGCGGCTACCCCTGCCGCTCGACCGAAGTTACCAAAGCGCGTGAGCTATCGTATGAAATTATATTGCTAATTATTTTGGAAACAATTTGACTTGTTTACGTTTACGGTGGATACGGAAACAATTTGACTGGTTTACGGTTGATATCGATATTGACTAGAGCTTATGTTCATCGCAAACAGTTTCCGATATGTATAGCCAATACATGCTATACAGTATACCATGCACAAAAGTCAGCAGCTAAGTCTAAACAGTGTACTAATGGACATAGGTTCTTCAGTGTTCACATGCGATCAAGCGTACGTGGCACTTTCGAAAGTGACAAGTCTGTGCAGATTACATCTAATTAATGTCGACTTCGGTAGTATCAAAGCTCGGGAGTCCGCAATAGCTGAATGTAATCAACTTAGAAGCACTTACCGCCCAGACTTGTCAAAAATTGTTACATCAAAGCCTCTAAGACAAACCAAAAGAGATAGGGAGTGGGCGTTAAGAAAATTCGTAGCTGACGTGCAAAAAATATTGCCCGAGAAGAAAAAAAGAAGGGCTATCTGCAAAAAGAAATGAGATCCCATCAAAAACATAAAATCCTTCCATCGTAAAAAGTTGTGAGATCTCATGTAAAGTCAAGTCAGTTATTTTAGTTAAGATGGAAGCACCTATTCAACAACTTTTTCATAAATTAATCTTAATTAGTTACCTACCAACATTTAGTGACTGCATCAATATTAGACATCTTTATTTCTATACTAAAATAATGACTTGGCAATCGCACAGCACAAATAAAGGGCAGATCACTAATAAATTGATATTAGGTAGATAAGTTATTATGTTGCCGTGCGATTGCGTTGCAAGACTTGACATTTTTGTATATTTTATGTTTTTGGTGGGATTTAATTTATTTATTTCATGTAACCCCTCTAGACATTATTTACTTTCGCTTGAGATAAAAAAAAATAATTTTTCATATATTTGGGCTCCTTTAGGTCTAAGAAATACTTATGGAAAAAATTATGTGCACATAGTTTTTTTTAACGATTTTACTTTGAAAAACTTGTATTTAGTTAAAAAAAATAAAAAATAAACGCACAGCTGATCAACTGCGATTTTTTTTAAAATTCTTAAAATTATAGTAGTATATTATAAAACAACATAAAACAAATTCTTACAGGTTCTTTCTTGAAAAAATAACGAATTTTATGTGCATAATTATGTACACCAGTTGTGAAAAATTTAATTTCTCGTCAAAATCCATTTTTTTTAAATGACGTGTCACCAAAGACAAAAATACTCACCTCTTATTCTTCTTTAAACTATATTAAAAAGTGAATTATTTGCGTATTCTATTGGTAGTCCCGGTAAATCTTTTGGCAGCACTGCATCGAACGACGAGCAAAATGGAAACTGGTTGGAAGTCGGCAACCAATTCACAGTTCGTTGGAAGTTGGCCGTTCCAAATTTATTCGCTGCCGTTTATTAGTCTGCTGTAAAAGATTTGACAGAGAAAATATTTATTCGTTGTCCATCATTCGTCGCAATTGTATTTAGGCCTATACATATATCATTCCTTTTCTTATCTTTTCCCCCAACACGAGAAAATGAGGCCAATGCTATGGTGAGGATGCCTCTCGATAATCAAAAAACTATGCCGCTTACCCTACCATAAGATGATGAAGGAACGGGCGTCCTTTTCGTTGCTTCATTCACTTCCACTCTTTAGTAACTTCTACTTCAGTACTTTGCTCAATATTTTTTCGCTTGCCTTCTGTGCAATTGCACAGGAGATCTTATTAATTACTTTAATTGTCTATTTTACTGCCTCATCCTTTTCGCCATTTAGTAATCGTGATAAAGAGTAGGATATTTGTCTTGCAGCCGAGCTTTTACAATACATAACCTTGCTATAAAAGGATATCTTGTAGCGCAGATAGCAACCTTGATCCATATTTCTTAACATTATAAAGTTTTAAAGCAATAACTACAGCTGTTTATTTTTTGGAAATAAATCATACCTGGAAGTGAAAGAACTGTTTGAAGGTGAGATTCCTAATCATCCGAAACCAAATATTGTACGAATAAAATGATTTTTGTTGTTAAAAATATAGATTTTTAAATTTGAGTGGTAATATACACTAGCCAGAAAAAGTCTGCGTACACCATGTAAATTTGGTAAACTCGTTTGTTATACCGTTGTGAAGGTAGGGTTTATAGGACACGGATGGGATGCTTAATTAAAACCACAAACCACTGACGTTAACTGGTGTATTTCACGCACTTTCTTGATTTCACTCGGTACACTCTTTGGATGCTTACTTTCTACAGGTACACTTTCTAACTCTTGTACACTTTCCCTGTTTAATTCCCTGTCTTAAGACTTTAATAACTAAACTGCTTCCTTTAACTCTCTTCCCAAACTACTAGTTCACGCGGCGGTTATTTCGAAACTCCTCGAGTCCCTAATTGCCCTCGATCTCGCTGCTTGTACCTACGCACGCTTTCACGTTTTTGCTTATCGAATATTGCAAATTGCAATTTCAATTTATTTATCGGTCGTGAACCTATTGGTTTTTGCACGATCCTCTCTAGAGGTAAGCGAAATAGTATAAATAATTGTATATCAGTCAATAAAGTTAAGTTCGGTTTTTACTGTAAACGGGACTTGTCTTTTGGAGTCGTGCTGTTAAGCTGCTCCAAGTACCTTACTATATAAGAGTCAAAGCTTACGAGCTGCTCTTGAGGAACCAAAGCCTTAGTGGCTGCTCCTAATTAATCGTCCGACAAAAGGAACACCACAAACTACTTTTCAGGTAAATTCACGCTAGTTGTTTTTTTCTCTATACATTATTTGTAAATTCTAACAAAATATATTTCGAGCAAATGGAAAATATAGAAAAAAATCAGAAGCAAAAAATGTTACGAAAATTCAGTAGAAAAAGTCTGCGTGTTATTTCCCAAAAATGTAGTAAAAATTTCAGGAGAATTTTTGTTCGTTCACATCTTTTAATTAAACTGGTGGGTCTGGAACTAGCTGGTAAGGTTAGACAAGGCTAGTTGCTTTCATCCCCTTTTATTAAGTACACTGAGCACTGAGCAATTTTTTTAACTTGATAATCAAAACCCTCACAACTCTTGAAACAATTTACTTTTATTTAATTTTTTTTGCAAATTCGGAAATTCCTACTCACTAATTATTTCAATAATATTTAATAGTATTTAATTTAATCCTAACTACTTCTTACATTTAGCTGCTTAGCTCTAATATCCCCAGGCCTGAGTTTTGGTAATCCCTCGTGGAATTCAAAAATTTGCAGCGTAATCACCATAGCCCGATCTTCTTCACCTTCTTCGATTTTGTTACTCCTCCTCAGCTTTTTCTTTTTAATTTACTTTCTAAACTAAAAATAATTGAAACACCTTGCCTTGTGTTGGTTCTTTTTCGTTTTTTCCCTTTTTTAAGTTGAACATCTGCTTTCATACGCAGCGTCCACCAACTCAAAAAACTCCCGAAAAAACCCCCTATTCTCGCCTCCCTTCTCCTCGTCGTCCGGAATTTTTGCAAGTCCATTTTGCCTGTAGTTATTAGCATGAAAGAACAGATGGTAGTCGCTATGTTTAGACTCAAAATTTAAATAATATATAAAAACTAATGTTGTGCAAATTACTATTTCAAATATTTTTTTTGCAAGCATAATCTTGAGGGAAGATTAAAAATTACACTAACTAACTCCATTGCATTTTTGCAAGATTCATGATGCGGAACCTAAACATTATTAGGTTACTCACTTAACTAATACTAGGAGATCTCTGTGCAATTGCACAAATTGAAGGTATATGAGTGACATAACGTTTTTATATGTTCCCTCAATTTGCACCTTAAATTTTAAAGCGCGTTTTTTTTCAGAGGTGTCCCCTGTAGAATCCTCTCATGCAAGCAAGCAGTAAAAAGACACTTGCAAAATATTTTACCATGCAGAATAATGAAAAAAGTTCCAATAAATCCATGTATTGCATACTAATCGGTGGCAAACACTGAACTTAACACCAAAGTTACTCAGGAACGCAACCCCAAAGTAATGAACACAACCCCGAACTGATGCGGATCAGTGTTGTCATTATAAAATTTTAAGGAAAGCTCGATGAAACTCCATATAAAAAAAGTGGCTGAAATAAGGGTACCGGGAGCTTTCTTTGTATAATTAATATATAGATTATCATAACAACAATTCATTAAATTTTTGGATTATAGCTTAAACTGAATTATAAAGAAATGATTTGCGTATATACACTTTACTTATGGTTTTCCTTATCATGGCGAACAGGTAATGAAGTCAATCTTATTATTTTATTCAAAAGAAAGCTCATAATGATTAAGTAAGGTATTCATTTGAATTTACGTATAGTTAGAAAAATTACACAGCGGAGTGGTATTATTAGTGCAGAATTAGAATTTTTTAGAATTACAGAAAAAAGGGAAAAGTTTTCGGGAAATTGGCAATATTGTGGGAAGATGAGATTCATCTTTGCAATGCGCGGTGAAAAGTTTTGAAAGGACGGTTATTAACACCTCAAAACGGCATTCTGATCGTTCCTCAATGTCGACCCAAAGAGATAAGCGTATTATTTATAAATGCAGTGAAAAATGATCTGCGAACAACAGCAGGAAAAATCACTAAAAGCATCAAACTCAAGTTTAGTAAGAAAGATTTGTACCGATACTACTTGAAAAATACTGAAAAGGCCGGGATTCACGGGCATTTCGCACGCAAGAAGAACTTTATTTCAAGAATCAGTCGCCTCAAGTCGAACTATCTTCGCAAACAAATACATTAGCAAGTCAAATAAATTCTAGGAGAGTCATTTTCCCGAATGAAAAGTAAATTTTGTATTTTTGGGATAAAAAGCCGGATAATCGCCTGGACAAAAACAGGAGTACAGCATTGAATAAAGAAAAATCTGATACTGTGAAATATGGTGGTGGTGAAGTAATGGTCTGTGGGTGTCTAGCAAGTAGTGGTGTAAGAAAATTAGAGTTCATCGTGTCTACCATGAACTGATCTAACTACCCAAATATTTTAAAGCGGAATTTAAAATTAAGTGCTGAAAAATTTGGATTAGGTGATACTTTATGCACGATAATGACTCGAAGCACACATCGGATATTGTGAGGTTATGATTGCTTTATAATGCATGCAATTCATGCACCATCGCAATTCTCCAGAATATTTATGGGATCTACTAGAACGAAGAGTTCATGAATATCACATTATTTTGAAGAATGTGTTGAAAAGAGTTCTTAAGCAATTATAGAAGACAATAAATAAATGATATTCTCCTGAGTAGTATACAAAGTCGCAGACGTAATCACGTCCAAATCCGAGCACATTTTTTACGCCCGTGTTAGGTGTAAGATCACACTGGCACCAAATTGGGCAGTACGGCTGGGCTATTTCCGGGCTAGCGACTCTCTATTTTTTACTCAGGGTTAATTTAGGAAAAAAACCTTCGCTTCATTTTCTGTAAAAGGCAAATATACCTCTTTTACAGTAAATCTAAAAACACAACTTATTTACATCCGCTGTAAAAGGAAAAATGTTTACTTTTTACAGGAAAACCAGGAAGAAGCTCTTTCCCTTGACTTTTGTGCAAAAGGAAAATATATCTATCTTTAACCCTTTGAGTCATGCTTTTTTCTACTGCCTATTTTGACCTGAAATTTTGTACTCGGTGATTTTTGGGGTCGCTGATCACGAATCTGAGGTTATATTTTTATAATTTTCAAATCCAAGATGGCGGATCCAATATAGCGGACCAAATTTGTGAACTTCAATCAAATTTCACTAAAATTGGTATACAGAGGTTTTTGGGGATGCTGATCACGAATATGAGCTTAGATTTGCAAAATTCAAGATGGCGGAATAAATTCGTAAAATTCAATTAAATTCCAAAAACATTTGGTTTATAAAAAAAACTGTTTATCATCATTGATTGCATAAAAAAATATAAAAAAATAAAACAAACAAAAAAAATATAAAAAATAAAAACAAAAAATACAAAAAAAAGCAAAAATAAAAGGAACTAGAAACTCTCCACGTCCACGTCGTTAGTTCTGGGTAATGCTGAGTGAGAGTCCATTTTCTGCCATTTTCATTTTTTTAAATCTAACCTTAGATTCATGATCCCGAAAACCCATATTGTATTTACGTTGAATTTTTCAAAGCTAATACTAGTTTTGTAATCAACGGCCCCGAAAACCCCCGAATACAAATATTCAGACCAAAATATGCAGTAGAACATTTTTGACAGCGGTTTAAATAGGTGGTACTCTGGCAGTACCACTGTGACTCAAAGGGTTAACAGATAAACTCAAAACACAATTTATTTACATTTTCTGTAAAAGGACAAATATTTTCTTTTTACACAAAAACCAAAAAAACTCTTTTTCTGAGCTTTCCAGGAAAAAGCAAATATATTTTTCTGTTACAGAAACACTAAAAACACAATTTATTCACAGCATCTATTAAAATACAAATAAATGTAAGTCTACGTGTAAATTCGCTTCATTTTCTGTAAAAGGCCATCGTTTACAGTAAAACTTAAAACACAATTTATTTACATCCGCTACTTGTGCCCAAATATACATTATCTTGGCTTCAAACGATTTGATTTTAATTTCAAAAAAGTTACCACCTTAATCTAAATAAAACTGAAATAAGAAAATACTCTACACTTTTATTAAAGTATATAGGGGAAAAACAGTTTTTATTACGTTATCTTAAACTTAATTTAGTTCAATTAGAAATCTTAAATTTAGGTATAACCATTCAAAAATATTTGACAGTTCAAAACTCACAAGAAATTTCTCAAATTTCCGCCAGTTAGAACTGTAAAAAAGGTTAAAAAAAAACCCGAACCCTACAGAATTCATATTTTAACATTCTGATTCATTAACTTCCAAAAATCTTATGCATAAACTGTAAGTAAAATACACAAAACAATTATCACTATTATTATATACTGAAATCCTCACTCCGAATGATTCCTAGTAACAAGAAGAAGATTTTCCTTTCGGCCGCAGTTCTTAACTTATGCCGAAAATAAATTTCATTACAAAATCCACAATTATCTTGAATTTCCCTAAAAAGTAGTTTCACATTACTGGGTGTACGCAGACTTTTTTTAGCTAGTGTAAATCTCGCAGCATGTATTTGTAAACACAACACCGTTAATTTTAATCTTCATTCATTAAAGGTAAAATATGGCCATAGTATAAAAAGGAAAAATCTAAACTAAGCCATGTTTCAAGAATTTTCATAGAAATTAATGTGAAAACGAGGTCAAAATCAAAAGCTCTGAAATAAATCCAACGAAAAATGTTCTCGCCTGCCTCGACGCTTTGTAGTTTTTCTGGACTACATTGCCGGAAAATTTAGGCTAAACCTGGTATGCAGTAAAATTTTTATCCAATTCTTTTGCCAACCTAACGCTATTGCACACTGTCGTCCACTAATAGTGACTAATAGTATTTGATAAAGAATTTTGCCAGCAATTCAAAATCCTTGAACTAATTTTACCAATGATTATTTTTGTACTTACGTCAGTAATGCTGGTCCCTTGTGCGGTCAAATAAAAATAAAAAAGATTACACATTCCAGGACTATTGAGCAATTCTTTCCCTAGACCTTGGAGGTTTGCGATTTCTTCAAGTCACCACTATAAAACAGCTTGTTGCGTATTCAGAGCATGCACGGTTAATAAGTCTCTGAATAATTTAATTTGAGCAGGGAACAAGACCGGAGAGCTTCAAATTGGGTTCATACCATTGAATGTGTACACAAATGCCACCTTCAAACCTGTTCTCAAATTAAATTGTCACCCTGTTGTTCTAGATTCCAGTCGAAGTTTAAATGGCTACGGGAGAGCGCCCAGAAATTTCAAACCCAGCAGACAAGGAGAGACGAAATCTCGTTTCATTAGGAAATTTTATGAGGGGAATTTCAACTTAGAAATGTCACTTGAAATTTTTTTAATTAAGGGTAGACATTTTATTTGGACTGAAGAGTTGTAGGTACTCAACCAGACAAACGAGCGATTACTTTTGCTGAGTGCCCGCAAGGACTGTACCCAAACAATATATTAAACTAAGAAAACAATTACGAGCACCCTTCTACTGAGCTGAGATTGTGTTTTCTGGCATTCGAATAGACGTCTTAGGACAGTTGTGGTACTTAAACGATTCGGTGTTCTGCAAACCTGGCTGCATTTTGGAGGAAATGCAACCTTAAGAATTAAAGTATCCTCTCACTTTGTACTACAAAAATTTTGTTTCATTCTACTACAATGCATGGGTATGTAATTTCGTTTGGTTTTCTACGGAAGCCATTATTATGGTGGCATTAATGCTTGCGTTTACGATCTGAGATTTAATTGCACAATTAAATTGGGTATAAACGATACGTTTCTACTACGATGGAACATAGGAATAGGTATTAGCCGCTTTTAAGACATTTTAGGTTGATGGTAATGCGGACCTAATGCCCTAGTGCCCTAATGAAGTGAATACACAGCCTTGGCAGGAATCAAAATGAACAAAAAAATAGCAATGGCTGCTCATGGAAATTTACACTGATGAGGCTAACCATTGCAGAAAACGAAACGTAATCTAACGAGGTTTCTGCTCCACCCAAGGGATACCGCGTTCAGAGCATTAACCGAATTTAAGCGTTCGGTTTCCCTAAAAGAACTTTTCAATGTCACGAAAAAGTGTAAATATTATAAAATACGCGATCTCTAGTAGTACTGACTTTTACTTCCAGCACTCCTTTTAGTCTTACTCCACATATAAAAACAAAATACTTTCTCCTTTATATATATCTATATAAGGAGAGCATCGTAAAGAGAGCGGGTGTGAAAGAATAGTAGCAAAGCGATTTATTTGACTTTTATAAAATTTATTGGCGAACTTTTTCCAATTAGGTTTTCTTCTAACACCCAGTTGGCGACTGACTGCTTCCGCCTACTGTTGTCACTTGTGAGCAATAATTTTTTGTGCTGCCCCATGAAAGTAAATTTGAGTCCTCACATCCGGCCGTCCTGACGCTTCTTTCCCCCTGTAAGTACCCAAACCTATGAATTTAATTGAATGAATTTCAATTTACAAAAAATCACGCGCAATTTCGTAAATCGGTGGATCCACTCAACTTGTCCATTGTCGCGGGTCACTCCTGTCGTGACTGTAACGAGTTTAATGCGCTCACTTTCGCAATATCGCAAATAACTCGGCAAAAGAAATTAAAGGGAACACAACAGTTAAAACATGACAATAGAATTCAAGAAAAACGCGATGTAATGAAACAGATTGAGGGCCGAGAGCCGATAAGAAACTTTACCATCCATACAGACGGCAGTGGGAATACGACTCCTGCAGACAGCCAGAACCTTCGACTTACTAGGATTCTACAACAGATGATTCTCCATCTACTAATTCTTTCAAGATGAAGGTTAACGACGCAGTCTCCGTCTTTTTACTCTGATTAGCTGGACATCATCAGTGTACAGGTGGACCTTAGAATCCTGGAACACCTCAAGAAGATCATTTATATAGAGACTAAATAGCAGTAGATCCGAAATGGACCCCTGAGGGACACAGGATGAGAGATACAACACGCTCGAAGCAAATTTCCTACCTTTACTTGCTCTGATCTGTATACACATGAAAAGCGAATTAGAGCGATAGCCGAACACGAAAAACCGAACCTATCACTCAGCTATCATGCAGAACACTAACAAAGGCCTTAGAGAAATCGAACAGTGTTAGCAGGGTGAAGTAGCCGTTATCCAGATTCCTAAGCAGATCAGTGGTGTCTCGAAAATATGGAAAGCACGGAAACCCGATTGCCAACGACTTAAAAAATCACTTGCCTCTATGTACTTCACCATCTCGAGGTAAGTAAGACTTTCAAGAACTTTGGAAAGAAAACACAAAAGACTAAGTGGTCTAATCGTTGAGGTCTTTGGAAGACGTCTTGTTAGGTACCGGCAGTACAATTGCCCTTTTCCAGCTAGACGGAAAATTGGACAAGGTCAGACAAGTTTTAAAAATATGTGCTATTGGAGACACAATCGATGGCAGAATGATCTTTCAAAATTTCGCATGAACCTCGTCGGGGCCCGCAGCTTCGGATTTAATAGAATAAAACGCCTTGACCACCTCATCAAAGCTCACACAACGGAAACTGAACCCGATAGTGTGAGCAGAGCTACAGACTGCGAGGATGCGAAATGTATATTCAACACGTTAGGATTGATATCGCATCTAAAGGCGTCTCTGCCACAAACGCCAGCACTTCTAAGATTCCCCCAAAGTTTTCATGCAGGCAAATCGGGATTGAATTTAGATCAGCAGCTTTAATGCTGGAATTCACCTTATTCCCCACAGTTTTATAACTATCGCGACTTTCCATGGTTTTAAGACATTTATACCTACGATATAAATAATCACGCTCGTTAATCATCTTATTTATAGCAGGGAAAAATCAGGGGCAACCACAGTAATTCAGTTTGCGAATTTTGTATGGCGAATCTGGTCTCTCTCTGGGCATTAACCGATGCCATTTGATAAAGCCGCTCCCAACTTAGAGTTAAGCACTCTCCCGTCCACGTCTATACTTCTAAAATCTCTGAAACAGATTTCTTTTAAAGGCCTGTCACGTTCAATCAGAAAGTCATAGGTAAGGAATAATATACCATGATCAAATATCGAAGAAGGATCCAATTGGCTCTGAAATAACATCGAGTTAATATCAGCGATAAGAAACAAGCCCAACACTGAGGGATTCGAAGTATTGAAGAAAATGGGAGAATTATTTACTCCACTCAAATAGATTGACTGTATGAAACTTTCGAAGTCGCGAGCTCGTCAACCTTCCCTTCGAGACCCCTAGCATTGATGTGCACAACCTTCAATCCCTTAGCCTGCCCATCAAATATCTTAAACAGGATGTCGCACTTGTAAATTCCGGTCTTTTGTCTGTTCGACTTGGGCTGCCTTTGTGTCCTTCGAATAATCTCAGTTTGCATTCGTCTCGGAACTGCTAACAATTTGGTTCCATCTTTGCTTTTGAAAAGTATGCCATTCTCGGTAAAATAGTCGTCGAATTCATCATAGCCTTAAGTCTTACGTCCTTGACCTGAGCTGCCTTTATTGTTGTTTCGCAGAATCGTCTTTAACCCTTTCTGCTCAGTGCTTCAAGATCGGATAGTAGGCGCCCGGCACGATGTACTATCTGGTAGTTGAATTCACTTATCGTTCACCCCTTGAGCCAATTGTTTGAGACTCTTACCACGATTTTCGAGCACCAGCTTCTTGATTATGTCGATCTTTTGATCGTTCGCAAACGTTTCAGACCGACCAGAACGAGGCAAATCAAGTACCACTTCTCGGCCCTCTTTGAATATTTTACACCATTCATATGCCTGTGTTTTTGACATGCACAATTCACCGTAGGTCTTCTGCAACATTTTTAGTAATTCCACATTTCTAGCATAGCTGGTGCAGATTTTCCACACTCATTTCGCGAATAGTCAACACCAGAAGAATGTATGTATCATATTTGAGTTATCCGCAACTGGTTTTTTCTACAATTACGGAACAATTTTTTGGAAAATGTTTCTTATAATTAATATAATAATACGACATAGTGATGTCGAAAACTGTCAACGAGGGAATCAAACATTCAGTTCTTAGTTTTTATTTGTATTTTATTGCGTATTAATAAAAACACTGACAGTAACTTATTCTAAAGGTCCTGAAAGTCACACCCACAGCAGAATCGAACCCTGGAAAAAGTTAAAAATAGTCTGTGAGTACTGGGATACTCAGTAGGTCCTTCCCCCCAGGGGAAAAGTAGGACTTAATAATAACAATACACTCCTCGCACATTCACATGGTCATACTACACTCTCATACAACATCCGCCTCGCACATCCCAAAAGCGACCCACGCTTTGGTAACACATGCCCCAAACATTGGCAACGAATGCCCTGGCAACATATGCCCACACTGAAATAGGCGACAAACGCCCAGGCAACATATGCCCACTTGCATCATTTACGAGGTGGAGCACTATCACTGAGCACAGATCTATCTTTAATTATTTGGATTTCTAGCTATCATAATCTACTAACTATAACCTACCTCGATTATCCCACGTATGAATTCCTTTTCTTATTTTTGCTGAACTACACTTGCACACTTCACTGTTATTTTTCAACTGTTCCGGTGCGTGAATATCAGCCAGAACCTTACCTCGGTTTCAGGCAACTTCTTCTCGATTTTAGTAAGGGATAATTCGTCTCTGTCGCCTGCTGTTTATTCAGATGTCCCTGGTACAGCCAAGGTTTATGACCCTTCCTGTCTACTCTGCATGCAAAGGATATGCGATGCGTCTAAATTAAGTCCCTGTCTAGACATCCTCAGTTTAAACTATCTCATCTAGCTGCCTAAGTAAAAGTTTCCCTATGCTCAATCTATACCCTCATTCGGTTTTCCTGTGTTTTTCCTTTAAATCTATTTCGGTTACTTACTTGGATGTGACATAATTTACAACATATTTAGACGGCACGATTCACAAAGAGGTTTGTTATTCATGGCACTCTTCTCGCCCCAATAATCCCCTTTATTTCAGATGTTGCATTCGAACATTAACAAAACCTGAAGTCGATAAAGAAACCATTTGACAATGTTTGCAGGCTATGGCATTTCTTTCCTTACCACCATTCCATTCCATCTGTTTCGACAACCCGAAATGCAAAACCATGATTCTGGGCAACCATCTATGTTGAAAAACAACCATGCATTGCATCAAATCGCTAAAAAGTGTATGATATGGTTTTCGCTGTGAAACATACGCTGATGGATACCGAATGAGATGTTCTGCTGCACCCAGATTTAGCCCCAACTTAATATCATCTGTTTCCATCCATGCAACACTCTCTTCTCTACTTACAAAAGATTCCAAAAATGGGTTGCTGAATTGATTACTACAAATTATATTTCCGCAGCATTCAACTTTTTTCTTCTTTTTAAATAAATTTAAATGTTTAAAAAACACAAAAATAACGAGTTTCAATACAACCTCCTAATACTAAAACTTTTTCGAAATAATTTTGTCTCTCAAGCGAAATTCTAAAATACTTTAAATCTACACTGATACGAACTAACTCAGGAAAATGTAAGACATTAGCCTTGAAGACATCCCTTGTTTGTGCTTTCAATCAAATCACGTAATTTATAGCAAATTCACGTATGTACCTTCAAAGCATGTGTGTGGGGACATTTGCAATTTAGTCGACCAATTATACCCGTAATGTGTCACGTTTAGAGCTTCCAAATTGGGTATTCTATTCATCGAAGCTCTACTGAAAAAAAAGATTAAATTTCCTCATGTTTTCTGTGGCTACTTGCTCCGCCATCAGTGTTCATCCGATTCTCAACAAATTGCTTGTCCCTTCAAAAAGAAGAAGTCACTAAAAGCGCCGTGCGGGCAAGTGTTGACAGAATTCCAACTCATAACTTATGGTTGTCAGGAAAGCCCTCATAAAGCCAGCAAGGGTTAGGACGTCTAGGACGACTTTGATGTATGGTCGGAACACTTCTTCCCAGGATATCTGTGAGAGCCCCGCTGCGGATGGGTCTGAACAGAATGTGATTAATGACTGTTTAATGATGATTTGCGTTCGAAGTTATAAAGATAATTTAAAGCAGTTCCCTCTGAATATCGTAATGCAATAGAAAAAAGGTCTTGCGATAAGTGGCGGCGCTTACCCTCGGCTTTGGCAAAAAATGATAAGTGTGGGTTTATCTGAACATGGCAACTTCTGAGTAATTCCAGCAGATAAGTAAGTTTTTAAAAACTAAGTGCTCAGATATGCGTTTCCAACATGGAATAAGTTCTCACGACATTAGGGCTGTAATGGGATTAAGAGCACGAGAATACCAGGGCTTCTTAGCTTCAGTCCCACAAATGCGTGGTAGAAGTTTCCTTTTAAGTAGACCAGCTGTGGAATAGATTCACGTAATATATCGTGATACAATGGGTGAAACTTCTCCGTTTCAATTTCCCATTAGAAAACCGTCGGATAGGAGAGCTAATTCCTGGGAAAGCATCCTTATGGCGAAAAAGTTGTGGACAATTTGGGAAAGAATGTAAGTGGGTCCTTTGCCTTTAAGTAGGATTAACGAAGTACAAAAACTGTGGGATTTTAAAAGAGCGTGAATATTTCTAGAATTATAGGTTTAATGCGATTGTTCCCATTCAGACGATTATTATGGCACATTTTTCAAAGGGAACATGGAAACAGCAATGGAGGCGAAAAGCACTTGGATTCTCGGTGGTGTTAATAGAGAACAATTTTTATAAAACGAAATTCCCTTCCTTGCAAAACTGGTGGGCGTTCGCTACACCAATTTTCTTCAATAGGTTATACTGCCTGACAACTGTTTATTTCGTAAAATGTTTTTATGGACGGTCATTAAAACGAAAATGAAAAGGAACAATAAAAGCAAATGAAGTGGTTGGTAACACGAATTCATAAGTTGAAATTAAATTTTTTAAACTGAAAATTTATACTTTTGATATAAGTAGACAAAATTGTGCATTACTGCTAAGTGCTAAAGAATGTGAAAAGCAGTATATGAGATTATGTTGCATTTATAATTTTCCAAAGCCTTTTACAGGTCCCATACGAGAAAATAAATCACCTGAATATGAGTTGTATCCGTCCCCTCTTAAATAGCGATTCGAATGATTTTGTAGAAAATTTTGATTTAATTTCTAGATAAATTAATGTGGATAAAGGGATAACTGGGATCTTTGAATTACCCATTCAGATTCTGAATAAAAGAGATTACTATTGTCCCGTCTAAGAGATCTTCACTGCATTTGCTCTCCTGCCACTAAAAATTTAGCGAAAATAAATAATACTAAAAATATTGGAAGAAAAATAAATTCGCTTTGTACCTTCAATATTACCTCGCAAAGAAGACTCGCGGAAATCACCACTTCCTGCTTGGGGAAATTGATTTTACTTCTTGGTGTTACGGGTTTTACGGCATGCTGATTCATTTTCCCCATAATACCTTGGACAGATAGCTAGAGCTTGGATAATACTTTGTACTTTAATTGTAAGATTTTTGCATTGAAATATTGTACTTACCTCCATCAAGTAAATGTAAAGCTGGAATGGAGTTGCATGAATATTGATATCCAAGTTCTGAAATGGAGAGAACGACATATAATCGTCCTATAAGATAAGCTACAAGAGATCTTTTGTTTTCCAGATTTGGGAATAAAGAGGCGACTCACCTTTTATAGGGGTCCCTCCAATATCATTCGGCTTAGGGAGGATAACGTTCCGATACTTACTTGTCCGATTATAATCGTTCCAAATCGCTATACGGGAGAAAAACATACAACATGTACTCACCGGCCCAAGATGAGAAAAATGTACATAACAACAAGGAAAGAAGCTATAATTGGTTTAAGGAAGAAAAGAAAATAATGCGTTTGTAGTAAATTGTCCGCACCTATTTATTCTTACATATTCGCAGCTGACCTTCAAATCTGCAGGCGGTCCTACTATCCACAACCCGTCATTTTGAATGTCTAAAATTTAACTACAGATTCGAAATCAGCGACCTCCAAAAACCCATATGGACTTTTTTTTATGATGATCGAAAAACTCTTGAAAAAGCTAACATTTACGACCGCCATATTTGATCCGCCATGTTTAATTCTCAAGTGTTAAGGCTCAATTCGTAATCATCAGCCCCAAAAACCTATATTAACGCTCAGAAAATCTTGGGCTATATTGGATCCGCCATTTTGAATTTAAGGAATCCGACTGTGGATTCGCAATCAGCGACCTCGAAAACCTATACATGCAAACACTTTTGAAAAAAAATTACATTTCCGGCTGTAAAAAATAAAACTTTCATATGGTAATCCTCTGAAATAGTTGCCCGCTTTGGTTTATTTTCTGCTAAGATATTTAGGTTTTACTAAAGTATTTGTGTGGCGAATTTTATCCATCTGCCTGGAAGCGTTCTCGTTTTAGAAGAAAAATATCGATTTTTTGTTTGATCTTGCTGTAGGTTTCATATGGAAACCCTATGAAGGAGTAGTCCAAATTGGCTCATTTACGAACTTCAGTATGCCTGTTCACCAGATTCCATCCGATCACCACCAAATCCAACGGTAAGTTCCAGTTTCACCAAAATTCCTCTTATCTGTTATCACTGTGGCAATTCAATTTTTCAGAAGTGACGATAGCCTGAGTTACCAGCTGAGTTCGGTGAGTTTATGTTTTGCAATTTATTGCCTTCCTTTTATTGCAGGTGAGAACTGCCCAAACAGGTATCTTGTTAGGGTTTGTGAAGAAATTTAAATCTGAAAAAATTTTTAGGTAAGTAGTAATTGTTGAGATTAGTAAACTCACCTTAAGCTTACATAGAGCTCGAGAAAAAGCAGCCCGCGATTTAAGCCAATTCAAAGTCCAAAATGAAAAGAAGAAAAGTAGGTAGTATTTATCTGATAGATGGAGGAAAATATGTAATTAGAGTGTTGTACTTATCGAATCCAGTCCTCTGTCTCTCAGAAACTCAATTGCACATCGTCAAAATACAAAACACAATTCACCAGTTCAATTAAATTAAACCATTCAACTACACTGAATTGTCCGTAACCCGAAGCATCATGAGAGGAAGCTCAAAACTTAAACTCAGGGCCGATTCCAATCCAAGGACCGATTCCAATCCAAGTCTACGTCTTCGTCTTCGTCTCGTTATAACACTTTGTGACGTCAGATCGAGACGAGCATCAAGCATTTTCGTCCCAATTGGCTTGCTTTGCTTGATTTTTGACATTTCGTTCATCTTTTCATGATTAAGCTTAATGTGCTTATTAGGCAGGAATTGATGGACATTATACATTATTTTTGTTTCAGAATCATTTGATTTTAATTGAAAAAGCTATTGGCTTATGGTAAATCAAAAATAATGCAAAAGAATATGCGTTTTCCT
>QYTT01085684.1:13986-27553 GCA_006980735.1 Dasypogon diadema
ATAATTTTAAGGAAAGAGTTTCCATTTCGACACAGTAAATCTGAGAATTTTGGTACGAGTAAAAATATGCTGCAATTGACGTGAGCAAATAAGTAACCAAACGAAAAAGTTTGTTTCCAAGAAAAGTTTTAATTTTCTTCTTTGTGGTACTTCACTTATGTAACCATATACATATATGCATCTTTCAACAGTTTATAATGAAGTAAATGAGTTCTACAGGTGGGAGTTTTTCATGATGTTTATATTTTCCAACCTTATGTTGAAAGCGACATAACATTTCAATAATTTTAGTAACCTTTTGAAATTATTATATTTTATATATTTGCTCTTACTGACGATAATGTAGAATTTTACGGATATCCTAGTAGGAAAAAATTGAATGTATTTTGTGAAAAATAAGATAATATAATTTATAAAGTTTTAATAACAAAACAACTTAAAAGCAGCATAGTAGGAATTGCATAATTTGCAACACTTGGTACGTTTATAAAATGCAGACAGCCTTTTCAGAAAAAAGTACCCATATCCTATAATGACGGACAACTTATTTATTATAAACCCAGTTTAGATTAGCTTTTAAAATTTACAATCTGTGTAACTAGTAAACCTCTCCTAGTATTTAACAAGTTACTTTCGTCCAATATTCTAAACAAAACTTCCCTACAAATATTGTTACACGGTTAATGAAGACTGTGTGAGCCAAGAAGAATGTAAAATTTGCTTACGAAAAGAATGAAAACAAAAAGAAAAGTGTAAATAAAAAAAGTGAAAACAAAAAGACAAGCACTACGAAAAGAAAAAGAAAAGGCACTGTTCACTTGACTCATCTTCTGAGGATGAAGACTATTTCTGTGTTGTATGTGTTGAATACTTACAACAGGAATTAGCCTGGAAAAAAGTGGATATAGTGGACTCATGAGGCGTACACTGCTGGAGGTGGGTATTGTGTGTGCTATAATTGTGATACTTACTAATCATATTTTCTAAGTTTTCTGTGTGAATTTGAAAAAGTTTATTTTATTGTTTTCTTTTTTTTTGATAAATTTATGTTATGTTGAACAGTATATATTTGGTTGTTAGCTATGTTGAAAGGCCCTAAATTGTAGTGCTGTAATTATCCTAAGCATAACTAATTGTAACTTTTTGCCAATAAACATTACTTCTCTACAATTTTTTTTATGTGTGTTATATTCGATCCCAACCCCTATTACAACCGTCCTGATGCTGGGGACCAGTTGTAATATTTTACTTCTCACCTTTTAAACTCATCTTGTGAAGCTTAGCTAAGAAACATAAATATAAGCAGTTGAAGTCAAAATGTTACAACCATACGCAGTCTACCTTACAATATTCTAAGAGAATCAATTCGGCACTTCAATAGAACCTGCTCAGTGTTACCAAACAAAAGTACATCTAATAATAAAGACATTGTAGTGTTATAGTGAGTTGATAAGTTATTTATTCTGTTCAAATCAATAGTCCATCTCCGCATAAGCGTTCAACACATTTCAGAGAAATGTGTTAAGATTGGGCTCCCCGACAAGCATGCAAAACTATTAGTGAGGTTAGACAAATTAAGGACAAGGAGTCGTTAGTAAATTAAATATCAGCCCAGGAAACATTAACCGTTATCACTAAGGCAGTTACAAAACCGCATGCAGGCGTCTCTTAAGCACATCCTTAGACACATTCAAGTCCAAGTGTTCTGCAATGCGGTTCACTGCCATACACATGCGGTTAATGGGTTCATGTTTACCGTAGTTAGTTCAGGAGGAGTTAATGTGAAGCAGAGGGACAGCCCTCAAGTTGTGAGGAAGGATACCCTGGCCCGAAGCTCCCAAGAATCAATATTATCGTTCAAGGGCTGGTGAATGAAAACTATGTCGGCAACGTCGCGTCGCCTCTACAGAGAAGCCAGGCCAATAAGATTTAGACGCTCGCGATAAGGCGGAAGGATCATAGGATCGTCCCAAGGTAAATCTCTGAGTGCGAATCTAACGAATCTGCGCTAAACCGACTCGATGCGCTCGACGTGCACGGCATAGAAGGGATTCCATACCTGAGACGCGTGCTCAATCAATGGTCTGACGAATGAGCTGTATAATGTTAATGAAACCTGACGGTCGGAGAACTCCCTAGACCAGCGCATAATGAAATCAAGTACGGAATTATCCTTGCAAACTATGTGGTTAATATGGGAAATAAAATCGAGCATTTCACATTGAAATCCTCACATATAGTAACAGTACAGTAACATGCTACAAAAGCCGGGATAACGCACTCTAATTCATAAATAATATTGAGGGAGAAGAACTTTGGAGGACAGTAAACACACAGCCGATTATTAAATTTGTAATTCCTGTCATAAACTGCAATGCCTCAGTCCAATCTCCCGATACGATCTTGATGATTCAATTTGAACCGAGGTAACGATACAGATACAGTAGTGTTTCCATTCATGACTTACGCTCGAAAGCCAGTAGAATAATAAAGTTTTTTAAATTTTTGTCAACATTTATTTTGGCGTCACATTAGCAGAATAGGGAATTCCATAGGGAATAGTAACGACAACTTCTTGCTGAAGATCATGATGGCGTCTTCGCATTTGCCAATTTCAGTATTGAAAATAGTCAACTTCTCACATGAAAGTACAGACTTTGAACTTTAAAAGAATCCTTTACGCAAATACTTCATGAAATGAATATCAATTCTAAATCTACAACGATTTTAATTGATTTACTACACAATTCCAACTCACCATAATACACTTCCATCTTAGATGGGTGGCAACGCTGGGCCATGACCCGGACGTAAAATAGGTCACTAAAATAAAGTTTTCTGCTAGTTATCACATTTTCCAAAATGGGGAAATATTAAAGTCGTGATCAGAAGATACTTCCAATTAATTGAAACACAAACATGTTCCTCAGTTTTTATTGCAACAAAAATGCTGAATGCTGTATACTGTAAAGTGGATTAGCTCTACAGACGGTAAATACTCGCATAATGCCAAAACCACTTAAAGGCTGCGTCACGTTTGCGAAGAAAGATTTCAGAGGAAGCAAATGCTGTCTGTTGCACTTAGCAAGTGTAATTGCAACATCACTTTCGTTTTTCAAGCTGTCTGTTCGGAGAATTAAGTTGTCGGGCCGAAATGTTTAAAAGTAACACAGGCGAACATAGTCACGTAGGTAGAAGCCACGTAATTCATAATTATGTGTAATTAGCTATATGTAATCCAGTTTTATATTCCACAAGCATGCGACCTGTGACAACCCCTAATCTCTGTTGCAGCCATCAATTTTCACTTCTTTTAGCCAATGATATATAGTATCATATTTTACCGGCATTCACACGTAACACTATCCGTCTTCATTCCATTTTGTCGAATTTTGAATTAACTTTATTTCATATAGCGTCGTCGAAGGTATTTAATTCGAGATGTAACTCATATTATTGTCATGTTATTTTTTCAGTAAACTAATAAAACAATTTTCGTTCTTTAATTTAATTTCCTAGGGATTATGTTTACTAGTAGTAGCTAATTCCAAGGCATTTTCGCAAAGACAATTATATAGATATATAGTTGTGATTTAGTGTCCGCTTAATTAATCTCAAATCCTAAAAAATTGTGTAAATTATGATAATAGATATAGTGCAAGACAGGAATAATCTTTAAATTACTAATAGACTATTTTATGAACCTTAACTATTGTGTAATTGTTATCAAGATAAAACCTACTGCATATAAATAACACATTTATCAATCAACTCAAGGGCTTATGTCCTATGAGCGTGTAAAAGGAGATAACCTCGCCGCGGTCATGCAAGATTAACAACAAAATTTCTTGGGAATATTATACCTATGGAAGATGATATATCCAACTCCTCCATGTCCATGTCTTAAAAGCAATATGCAAGCCGGTAACGATAATTAGATTACCTTCAAGCGACGGAGTTTTATTGTCTAGGTTTCAATATTTTTAATTCATTATATTGCTTCTTTCGTAATAATAATGAACATCATGCTGCAAAGTAATCCTGACATCTACGAGACAAATTACCAGCAACTGATTGTGATTTTTAATTAAAGTCTAAATAGTGGAAACAGTTTAATTGAAACTGATATGTGAGACAGCATTCATGCTTCGTATGTTGTCCAGCTGTAGATTCATTCCAAGGAGCGAAACCAACTGACACTGTAAGACTGCTACTTTGAAATTATATGCAATAACTTTATACGATACTTGCGTATTGAATTTTAACGCCTACAACATATTCAGCAGGTATCACGTGTAATAATGTGCATACAGGAAAATCCACCAAACACATAAGGTGTGTATATGAGGAACATAAGCCGCAATAACTTCAGTTAAAATGCCATCATTAGATGGAGAAATTTCAAGTTTTCTAGGGAAAAATAAGAATTTATTACCGGGCTTACTTCTAAAAAACTTTTTTCTTTTTCAACTAAAAGCTTTTATCGACTCGGATTTGTACTTTTTAGGAATGTAAATTCAAACATGAAAATTAATTAAGATTTAATACACCCGAAAATTGTTACTATATGCTCAAAAACTCAAAAGGGAGATCCAACATTATTTACAGTCCACAATCCTATACAGAAAATCGTTTACAGATTAGCAAAAGTAATAAATTGTTAGAAATAATTTGTCCACTTAATAAAGGACTTCTTCGGTAATAGACAAACATTGATATCTAGATATTTATTTGAATTGGAAATTCCAAATTTCTAGTTGAGCATTTGAGACACTGATAGCTTGAAAAACACTGCACGAAATTATTTTAAGTCAAAACAATTTTAGCATTTATTGTAAATCTCAAGCAGCAAAAAAACGGGAAGAGTAAAGATTTGAAAAGTTAAAGTGACATTTTCTCAATTTATGTTATATATAAAAAATCCTTCAAGGAAAAATGCCAATCAATAACACCAAAAATATTCGTACGCAACTTTTCTTTGGGGCAATTCTCATAGTTGAGGAATTTTATTAAAAAATGATTTCTATAGTAAGAAAAAGTAAATTAGCAGTGCTATTACTTGCCGATTACTTTACTAGAGATTTCGTTGGAACAATTCCCATTAAATTAGCGATAAAAGAACGTACATAGGCGGCATTGCGTCGGTGCTCCAGAGAATCGATTTTAAAGGTAATCGTCTTATGGCCAATGAGTTTAAAAGCTCTTTTGAAAATCTGTTTAGGTGCGCCTTAGCCCGTTCAGCCACCGGTGTGGCGTTTGAATATATGCCTGCGATGTATGTCCATTAACTACCACTAACAGTCGACGATGATATAAATCCCATTCAAACCACTTAATACCTGAATCTTCAGAACTCAATTTACGCTTGTTGACCATAATTTTTTCATATTTCCAAAGCATATGTATATCCGCATCGACCATTCTTCCCTCATCGAGGGAAACAGCTATTGCATCTGTAAATAGCGCTAGGTTAGTTGAAGTGGATCGTCCACGTAAGAACCCGTGTTATTGATGGTTATTCAAATAGGGCTTAATCTACGATCGGCGATTATTATATATTAATCTTTCAATTATCAATGCCAATGCGTTGGAGCTAGATACAGGACACACAAAAAAGATCCTTAAGAGCATCAGGCTACGCACATTGGAAAACAGGTAAATTACAGATAACAAAAATTAGATAGAATAATATCTCATAATTAAAAATTGATTTAAAGTAAGTATTAAAGTAATAAATATTGGATAGAGACAGTCACACCTCTCTTGACTGAAATGCCAGGATAAAGAAATGCAGCTAACAATAGTTGTGTTTTTTGCTACAAGATCCAGGTCTGTAGGCAAAAAAACGATCGGGTTGTAATTATATTTAGTTTTATACGTTGGCAGTATCGATAATCATTGTCAAGTTGACACCTGCTAATTAGTTTATTATGTTCTAGGTAATAAGTTGAAATATTTCAAAGGCGTAAATTTTACTTGTTTTTTTTTATTCCTTACAATCTTATGTTATACATATTTGCTCACTTTTAAGAACACTCTTTGAGTTTGACAACATGTATCATAGTACCAACATCTAAAACTAGAAAAATGCACCTATATGTGAGAGCAAGTACTAATTTCCAGATCTTTAAAGATCCAGATCTAAGATCTGTGTAAAGATTTGGTTCTTGTGTTGTTTCTAGAGGAACAGTGTTTCTAGAGGAACGAAGTAGTTATAATTAGATAGTAGTAGATAATTATGATCAGAATATTTGTCGGTACATATTACGCTCTTTGGGCAGTAAAAATCTATATAAGGAGGATTTATGGACTACATAATTTAAAACTGGCAAATTTTACAACCGACTACGTACTGTCTATTAATATTCGCCGTGTATAAACGCCTATCAATTATATACTTGCAACTATTTCACCAAATTTTTAGAAACATTTTACTTAGTCGAGGTTAGAACAGCATTAATCAATTTTGTCCAAAATTATTTTAAAATATAAAATGTATAATCAGCCTTAGGCCCTATATGATATAAATATAATTCATCTCATAAAACTCACTGTACAAAATTTTAGAGTGATAGGTTACAGGTTGCTCCCCTTTCGAATTATGTCCAATAATTCAAAAATTCAATATGGTGACCAAACCAAAGAGTGGTGGACGTGACCTACTTTCGTTTTTCCGCCTTGGAGTCTCATACAACACATCTATACAAAATTTCAATGTGATAGGTTGCTTCTCCCTCGAATTATGTCCAATAATTCAAAAATTCAATATGGCGGCCTGACCAAGGAGTGGGGGAGTATGAGCGATTTTCATTTTATTGGTTAAGCGTCTCATAAAACTGCTCCTTACTAAATTTGGGAGCTATACTTTGTTCTCTATTTGAATTATGCCCCATAATCCAAAAATTCAATATGGCGACCTATTGAGGTAGTGGGGGGATTCGTCCCATTTTCAAATTCAGATCTACAAATTTTCTGAAAGTAATATATACCAAATTTCAGCCTTCTAGATCAATTCGTTCTCGAGTTATCTTGTATATCCGAGACGGACGGACGGACGGGGGTACGGACGGACGGACATGCTTAAATCGATTTTTTCACATTCTGAGCGTATAATGAATTCTGTTCTAGCATTATTGGTTCTGAGTTCATAGTCGACTGCATTCTTATTAATGTTGAATAAATATTTCGTTGTGGATGTTAAATTATTAAAACCAAATGAAACAAAATGAAAAAGATATCATTGTTGGTTCATGTTATGGACCAAGTGATTTGTGTTATAGAATTTTGCAGGGAATTTTGAGAAGGGCCCGAAAATTAATTATGACATGGTTCTGTTTGTTAAGCACAGGTTTATAGGAATTAATCGAAATTATTTTATTTTCATAATTAAAAGAAAAAATATTTTATATTTTGATTACCATAATTCAGATATAAATCCACATATAGCGAGCAATCAATACTATGTATTTCTTTATAGTTCTGAAATATCAAGGTGCATTTACGGAACGTATTCTGATAGGAAATGATATCCAAAGGTTTATCCCTAAAATAAAAATAACTGCATGATGGCAGAATTATTTTCCATATATGTACCTACTTAAATTACTATTCCGTCGTTATGCGGAAACAGAGCTGGGTGAAAACAACACGCACGCAACAATGTGAGTAGATTTAATGTAATGCATTATCATAGGATGAATATCATAAGTCCTCAGAAAGTTTGCGGGAGTGTTATTTTTAGAATTGGAGGTGAAAAGCAAACAGCAGTTTGCCTTCTACTAAACCGAAACATTTTAACAAATTTAAACAAAGACGATTCAAAATCAAGTCAAATATTCAACACTTATTATTGTAGCGTAAAATTTAAATGGAATTACTTAATCTGGTAAAGTGGATTAATTGAAACTGCTAGACGTACTACCCGGAATCGCTATAGTAAATTTGTTTAAATTTTAATTTCGGTAATGAAAAATGTGAAAATGTATTGATAATACTTTCCAACAGTTGTAGCAGTTGTTGCTTCAGTTCCTGGTATAAAGTACCCCATAATCTCACACTTAACTGAAATATTGAATCTACTGATTATCTTGGCGTGGCAGGTTGGGCGAATATTTAAAAATTTTTAAATCATTTGAGAGACAAAGTAGTTTGACACCTTTTATTGACATTTGGAAAGCACATATTCCAAAGTACACGCTAGAAGGAAAACATTATATTTTTGCTTTGCATTATTTAATTATAAAGAGAAAATTAATAACGTTTTTCATAAAATGGAATTGCTGAAATTCGGGATGCTTTTTTAATAACATTGGAAATATTATTACAACAGGCAAAGAAAGCACATCTTAAGCGGATCAATTGTCTATTTTACAAAATCTGGATTTTTAAGAAGCAAACGAAATGTAATCCCTATAGAAGCACCTACGTGTCAGGGGTGGATCCAGACTTTCGATTTGGGGGGAGGGGGTCATGGCTTCGTCGTCACTTAGTAAAGCAACAATGTAAAAAGCGATAAATTCAAGAAAAAGAGAATTTAAGTTCACACTTATTACTTATAATTCGCTCGATTCAGAAAATAAACATCACTTGAAAACAAAAATCGCCTTCTAAATCTCTTTAGTGATAATTGCTCAACGTCGATTATGCGTCAAAGTGAGATCGGTGAGCGAAACCTTACCCAAAGCTGCTTTAAGACAAATTTTATGGCAACGGGCAGTTGAAAATAAATTTCCTGCTCAGGCTACACTAGCTGGCAGCGCATTAAGTCGTGTTAAATGTAATGTCGGATTTGTACTCATTCAAGCTAACATTTCAACGACAATAAAACGTCTTTCAATAGAGTTAGTTTATCTGAAAAAGCTATTAGTACGCATTTTGCTATGACTGGGAAAGATTGGCGAAAATGCTCCATGCCATGCCATGCCATGAATTCAACAAAAATTAAAAACCTAGTCGTTTTGAAATCTGCTCTTCATTGATTAAAAGAAATATCAAACCCTGGAGACCTATCATAGTGGGTGATCTACAAAGTCAAATATGTCAAACAATCAATGTATTATAATTGATTAAATCTTGTCCGGTATTTTGCAGATTGTCTACCAAGACTTGACCGCTATTTTCTTAAGCTGTTATTTTAAAAATTTGTCAAATTTAATTTTTATACCTTTAAATTCTTCATGCCTTTCTAATGTTGTGAAAATAGAAATTCCAGCCGTCGACCTCGACCCGTCGGGACCATCCCTATAGATTTTCTTCTCAATCAGAAGCGTCGAAGAAAACATCTATATATGTACACGCAATATTTTTGGATTACATTCAAAATCCGCAGGTTTTCAATTTATTTTTGCTTTCTTTATCACAGCCCAAATATATCTGATGCCGATACTACATATACAGCCATTTGATAACCTATCTGATGCAATTCATCTCTTTTCAAATTATCCTCGCGGTCGATTTTTACATCCGTAATATTTAGTGACTCAGATAGTCTTCCACAATAAGTCTGTTGGGCAGATACGATGAGTTATTTCCTGAACAATTTAACTTGCAACAATTAGTTGATTGCCCCACACGCACTCCTGATGTGCCTAGTCATAATGCAAATCTTTTAGATATGTTTCTATTTACTCACTTACACTTACATCGCGAAAAGTACTTAAATAGTGTGATTATTCTCGCATATCGGCCTAATTTTTCACCTCTTCTTTGAAGTCCTCTAATTCGTCCTCCAAAAGATTAGTGTGGTATTTCAAATGAGCTGACTGATCCAAAAAAAACCAACTTGACTGGCTGTGTTGCTTCAAGGAGCGTTAAATTCTGCTGTGAAATGTTACGGAGGGATGTAAGAGAGCTTCGAGGAACAACGAACTGGCTATTCGGGCGTATGCTAGAAACAAGGGCTCGGAAGCAGACAGATCTACATTAAGGTTCACAATAAACCCAACTCCACCGTTAGTAAAGCCAAGTTCTAATTCGACCAGAACATTAGAAGAAAAAAAGTTTGGGGGTGCCAGAGGCAGCAAAGATTTCTAGTCGCTTGGGAAGTCCATCAAGAACAGTTCACCTCGAGTTGCTTAATGATTACTTAAACACGACGAAATTAATCACTTTTTTCACGATCGCCATGTCGGTTATATAGGTGTACGTCTGTTTCAATGACATTTAGTCACGTGGATTAGGCGGAACAGTGAAGCTATTGGCGAAAAAAGTTAGTTTACAACAACCTACACAAGGGCTGATTTTGACATCGCTTCACCTATATGAGTGAGTTAGAAATAATATCAGGAACATGAACTTCGCCTATGTCACAAATGAGGAATACTCATTTGAAGAAAGACTTATGGAGAAAAAATTCTTAAATTTTATGTCGAGAAAGGACTTGTGCGAGCCAAATGATTTTCAAATCCTTCAGAAGAATCACTCCATAAACTTCTTTAGTATCAATTACATTGTTCTTCATCTCATTTTAATCATTTAGACTTGTTTTGAATTATCTTCAACATAAAATCTTCATATCGAAGGATAATATGTATTTTATTTCATTTATGTACGGTCCTAATTAGATCTGAACCGAAAATACTGAGAACCATTATTCCACATTTGTTTGTTTGCATAAGTTAAGGCCCATAGAAATCCACATTTTCGATGAATAAATACAAACAACTATTATTTTTACTGTGTTCCCAGTTTCCCAGTCTGATACTGTTGATGTTGTTGTTATCCTTTTTTTATATTATTTACACAGAGGTATTTTTGTTGGATACCTTGATAAAGTACCTTTCAAAGAAGACTTTACACAGCTTTCTATATGCTCTACATTGAAAAATATGAAGAGACCTAGAATTACATAATTTTAACAATCTTTTGAAAATTCAGTAAATTGAGTAAGAACAAGACTATTCTACAGAATGTGTTAGCTCATCAAGTAATATTTTCACACAAACACAAATTCGGAGATGCTGACTTCAGGATCGTTTGTTGAATTTCGGTGGAATGACCCGATATCCTAAAGCGTTAAGGTCCATGTAACCATGAAACACTTTTTTTCATTTGCACTTTATAAATAAAAGTATTCTCAATTTATGTGGCTTTCTTCAGCAATCATCACCTCGAGCAAATTTTCAGTATGTGGCTTTGTTAGCACCTCAGTAGTGGACCCGCAAGCCGAGTCCGCATGAGTCCAACAGCCGTTTAAATGCAACTTTGCTGCTACTCTTTTACATGAATTTCTATAAGCAAAATGTGAAGGTTAACTTCTAGTGTCTGTCTGTTTATCAATCGAACCGAACGCTCCCAATATGTCAACTAGGTACAGGTACTGTGAATGTGCACTCTCCAAGACCTCACGTTTACTTTCTATTTCTAAAGTTTTCCACCATACAATAGCCCCATTGGTAACGATGGATGAAAGGGGTATGTGACCAGCCAATCAGACGTAGATTAAATCTCTAATTTTGACCATGCCCAGGCATTTGGTATTTGGTCCACTTTTTTAGTTGAGATGAAAACATGGAGAGAGCATTGTCGCCATATGTAGAGAAAAAGTTCAACAGTTGTTATAAGATTTCCGGTCCGCAAATGAGTAATTCGTTTAGAAAGTGATTGAGAATGTTCTAAAAATATTTGTTTTGATTGTTTTCCACAATATATTTTAACAGACCTGAAGTTTATGTATTTTTAGTAGTGGCACAATTGGAATTGCAGTCTTGTCGCATTCTCAAAGATGTAAAAGTCAACTACAATTTGTGTAGCATCATCTATTTTCTATGCATTGTCTCTAATAGGAAATTTACGAGCGATAGAGAAAGTATGAGGAAAGAGTGAAATTGCTGCCACTTTTGAGCTAGAGATTTCTATGATATACTCTCTACATATTTTTCATCTCAGTGGTTCCAATCAACGAACACTTACTACAAGAATATTCACTCCCAAGAATTATTAATATGAAAGAAAATACCCCGAAAAGTGACCAACTATATGTTTTTAAAGTATAAAAGAGAAAACAAAAACGTTCACAAAAGTAGAATCGAATGAAACCATTCTAAACGATGCGAATAATAGAAAAGAAAGAGAAAAACATATTTGCTTCTCTTACAAGTTTTTTTCGGTGGGAAAAATGTGTTTTGTTTTGATTGATGTTCCATTGGCTGCGGCTGGATTACACAGATGTAGTAGTGTCACATGAGTGTGGTAATCACAGATCTATATAACATATATATATAGATCTGTCAAAAGCTTCGAAACTACAAGCCATGCACAAGAAGAAGAGCGAGAACATTGGATCTGTGGTGGTAATATATAAAAACAATGCGGTGTTTAACACAGCCATTGAATAGAATTCCCTTCAATTTACCTGCGGCTAGAATATTTTCTAGTGGTAATGATCATATGATTTTGTTTTGATCCACTCAATCAAAACCTTCGAAACTACAAGCCATGAACTGACCTTGAGCACTAACATATGAACTGCTTTTTATGAACGCTTAAAGATAGCAGTACATGGGCTGATGCAGTATATAAGCCCAATTTCGTCTATCTTAAAGCATTCATAAAATAGAGTTCAATGTTCTCGCTCTTCTTCTTGTGCATGGCTTGTAGTTTCGAAGGTTTTGACTCAATGCAGAAGGCGCCCGTATGGCATAATTCGTAGTTAGATTTGTTTTCTTCGAAAAAGGCGACCCATCAAAATAAACTATTTTATAGTTTTTCTCGGAATTGCTGTTTTTGTTTGATAAAATTTGGAGATATTCTGAGAAAACAATTAACCAGCTACTTGAACTCAATTTTGTCTTGAGAGGCCAAGTTATTTCTAAGGAAATTTTAAGAAATTGTCCGGAATTTTCGCTAAAATCCATACGAATAATGTATGAGTTGTTCAGTGTAGATATGAAAACATATCCTGAACGTTTCTGGAGGTAGATTTTTCCTTAACCTGAGATTTTTTCACTACTGATATTATCTCTTTCAATTTAGTTGTTAATGCCGTATAGGAATAAAACAGGTATAAAAAATTCCTATGGAAATTTTAGCTGGTGTGTTTTATCTCTTTTCATCGTTCATAGAATACGTAGGAAGAACTCCCATCGTCACGTTTCTTAATGGAGAGATAAATATATTTCCTTGCTTTTTACTTCTTCTGTAGAGAAATTAACAAACACAAATACAAATCTTCAAGTTCAGCGAAAAGTTTTGATTAGAATGTTAGGTTTCTTATAATATGTATATGTTAGTTGATTCCAACTGAGTGGAACCCATAAATTGTAGAACAATCAAGAATTTTTTTTTCTTATTAACCCCTTAACCTACGATTTACTTTCCAACAGAGCGGGCCAAATTCAACCATGCAGTAGACAACAAATCGGACCCAACTTGGGCGCCCTAGGATATGCAAAGACATGTGTAATATACAAATAGTTTATAAGTAGACACAGGATTATATGCAAGTGAATATTCTGTATTTACCGTTCGGATCGAATCCGAATCTAAGTCTGACCTGTTGGTTTTTTAAATATTTCTATACTATTTTAATAAATATAGACGATAAATTTGCATATAATGACAATACATA
>QYTT01085684.1:30242-41148 GCA_006980735.1 Dasypogon diadema
TTTAATAACCCACCCCGTAGCTCATCACACATGGGTGGACAAAATTATTTATTGGTTGGACAAAACTGAGCAAAACTTAAGCAAATAAATCCTAATTTTTTTTGTGGAATTCTAATTTGGTGGTGCTAATTTCACAGAGCTCAAACAAAGGAGTGGGTGGACGTGGCTTATTTTCTCTTTTCCGATTTGGAGTCTCATAAAACACATCTGTACAATATTTAAATGTGATAGGTTGCTTCCCCTTCGAATTATGTCCAACAATCCAAAAATTCAATGTTGGAGCCTATTGAAGGCGTTGGGAGATTCGCTCCATTTTCAAACAGTTCTACAAAATTTCTAAATGTAACATATACCAAATTTCAGCCTTCTAGCTCAATTCGTTCTCGCGTTATCGTGTATACAGACGCACGGACATGCTTAAATTGATTTGTTTTGACATTTTGAGTATATATATATAATTCATTCTGTTCTATCATTATTGGTTCTATGCATTACAAACGTTGGATTAAAACTATCTATCTCTATCTATCATATAAAGTATAAACATAACAGAAACACGTGTTGTATATGTAACAACTTATAGATGCAAATACATAACAAAATAAACTTACTGACGTAGTGAAGGGCCTTCTTTGAAGCTACTTTTAAATCAAAAGCACAAATTTTGAATGAAAACATTTGCTAGGGTGTAGTGGCATTTCACTTTAATCAAGAATATAGCAGCTCTTATCTTTTACGTGACTAACATAATTCTCGATGTAACAATAAAACTAGTTCTGCTGTCGCACTTTGAATGTGCAGCTTTCACTAGCGAAACTCTTTAACACCAGTAATCTTGGGACTCCCACATAGAAAATCAAATTGCAAATATCTAAACAACTTTAAGAAACAATGTGGGCGTTAGATATGTGGCCAATTCATTTTCGAGTACAAGCAAATTTTTATTCTTTAAATAGCATACAGTAGCGAATAGTAGCAAATTATTTTAGAGAACAGAGGTAATTAAAAATTGCAAAATTAATTTGTGAAGTAAATTTGTCTAAGTTCCACTGACTCTACAGATTAATATCGTGAAATACAAAGATTAATATTATCAACAAATTCCAGTTTTCTACCCATCTTAAGCAAATTGCTGTAGAAAAGTATTTTTAAATTTGAATTTATTTTACTTGATAGAAAATAACCGATTATTGCCTTACATTAATATTTATATCCCTGCACCAAACTGGAAAGCAAATTTTAGGAGAGAAATCCAAAGCAGCCTTACAACTTCCGCCATCTCTTTCTTTCTCCGAATAAATATTAGGAACATCTTCCGATTTTGAACCAGATATTAAAAACTTTGCGCACATTAACAACCATCTTTGTACTGCAGGCATATCTTCGTCTGCCTCTAATTAGCTTATTGTTGCTCACATCAACGGGCTGGCCTTTGATTTTGAGAAATCTCTCAGTAGTGGATGTTTCCGTAAGCTATGGAAGAACTCCTCATTACACCTATTACAATAAGGTTAATAGGAAGGAAATTTCTAATTACAGGCCGATAACAAAATTGTACTGCATGCATACCCAAACTATTGGAGTCGGTGGTTCTCTTTCAGGTGAACCCGCAATGTAAGGATATTTTTTTGCATAATCAGCATGGCTTTACGTCACGCAGGTCTATTACAACGAACCTATGGGAGTTCACCTCCAAGACTATATCTGGTTTTGGCAACAATCTACAAACTGATTGTGTCTATATTGACTTTAGCAAGGCCTTTGATAAACTGTCGCACTTGGTCATTTTACTTAAATTATCGTATCAGGTGCTTTTTCGTGGCCTTCGGTCTAGAGTCAAAAGAGCCACGTTCGGGGTACCTCAGGATAGTAATCTTGGACCTCTTATTTTTGTACTTTCCATCGATGATATCGTGCATCTCTTGAAGCATTCTAATGTTTTAATCTATGTCGATAATATGAAAATTTACTCCTTCATCACAGGACTTAAATATTTTTTATCCCTCATGTGAATACAATAACTTGTGGCTCAACATAGACAAATGTGAAGTCATGTCGTACTATCAATTATACCATGCATTTGCCGCGGACAGCATTCCTTGTGCAATCGATTGTTAACCTTGGCGTGAGACTTGATTCAAAGTCTCACCTTGTTTTCCATATAAATTATGTAGTTTGTAGGGTTAACTCGATGCTTGGTTTTATCAAACGCTGGTCCAAGGAATTCTCTGACAGTCAGGTTTCTTTGGCATTATACTACTCACTCTTCAGACCACTATTTGAATATACAGCCCTACGCTGTTCAAGTCAACCGTATTGAGTTGTTTCAGCCCAGGTTCGTTAGATTTACGCTTTGATATTTGCCTTGGGACGATCCTGTAATTCTTCTATCTTATCGCGAGCGACTTAATGTTATTGCCGTGACTTGTTTGGAACAGCGTTGAAATGTTGCTGATGTAGCTTTTATTCGCTGACATTGAGTCTGCGGAACTCCGGGGTAGGGTGACCTTTAGGGTTAATGGTCGCTACTTGAGGTGTCTCCCTCTTCTTCAAAATGACTTCTCTTGAACCAACTATGGTAGGCATGATCCCATTAATCGAATGTGTATAACAGTTAACTGCGATGGGGAGCACTTTATTCTCAGTGTGACTAAGAATATACTGAAGAGTCGTCTTCGTGTGGTTTTGCGACTCATATTAACTCTTAACACTAAAAGATATATATCTTTTATATTCCTTTGTTGATTTGGTCCTGTTGTCTATTGATTATCTGTTGTCATCACTAATTGTCTTCTTTTTCATCTGTTCTATCTATTGGTTAACCATACTAACGGTTACTTGTCCTTGCATGTGTAGAGAAATTTGAAGGGATGACAGTCATTTACTTACTGACTACCTTTTTGAATTGATTTTATAATTACACTTATTGAGTTTACTGACAGAATGCTGACTTCTTACTTTTATGGGGCCGAGGTGCAGTGATGAGTCAAATGATGACAATGCAACAAAATGCTTTCTTTGCTGAGGAGTGTAGTTGTGAAATATATGTCTTGTGGCTCAATTAAATTATTTGTTATACTTCAGGTTAATGATCTCTGAGTGTGCATTACTGGTCATTACACATGCTTGCCGGGAAGCGTAATCTTAGCACATCTCTTTGAAATGCGTGAGTGCTTAGTGCGGGAATGGGTAAACGATTCCTGGCTCCACGCTAAGAAGTGCGTCTTCTGGGACAGAAGGGGAACAGGCTTGAATCGTGCTTTACAAGTTCGATATTGCCATATTAAATTGACCCTTCGATTCGGAGATATTTTCCTCCGACAGCTGAAGGACTATGGTTCTTCGAAGATTCAGACGTTCAAGTGCCAATTTCATTACCGAATTGCCTTCGTGCCGACGACACCAAATATCGATTCTTTGGAATACCAACACGATATGAGTAATGTTTCACTCTTTTTTCTCTATTTCTCTGGGGTCTGCTCTGACAAAATTTCTGATCCAATTCCTCTGCTTTTGACACTCAATATACATAATTTGAACGCAGTGTAAACTTTTGTAATTCCCTCCTAAACTGAACTATATAGTTATAGAGTAGATGTCCATTATTATTTTTCTGATTTTCCTTCAGGTAACCGCACACACTCAAAAAAACCCAATGCTTCCTTAACTCAACTCCATGATTCCACGTTCGTGTCTCTTTTTTTCTTCTCTGGCCATGGCTACGCTTAGCATCATAGGTCATTTGCTTACGAAACATCGTAAACATCGTTTGTTTCATCCAGAATGGCATTTTATTGAGTAAGGAGTCTGTCGGAGGCAGCCTAAGCTTGTTCAATTTTGTGAAATTAACTTTCTATGTTAAGATTCCACCGCAACTATGATACAACAAACCCCGGCTTAAAAATCCTAACGCGTCTTTTATGCTATAATCAAAAGACAAAAATCTCAGTTCACACTCCTACTTATTATTGCTACGTATATCATCTTCTTGGAATATGAAAACTACGCTCTAAATTTTATTCCCCGATTGTAATCATTTCATTGGCCCTCTCCTAACTACATACCATTCTAATAATTAGATATGTTAATGCTTTTGCATTAAAATGTGCACGTTACTGGCTTTCAGTAATTCCAAATTCTTGGAGCTAAATAATAATATCTATGCAAAAATTGTAAGTGAGCATTTTTTGTTTGAAGTGTGAGGCAACCTAAAATTAAGGATTCTGAGAGTAAACAGAAAACAGAAAACATCTCAGTACAGAATTCACTCTCAACAATGAACTCAAATTCGTACCTTTGTGGACAGTTACCTTTGCTATATTACACTGGTATGTCTTTATAGACTTGTTCATTAGTCTCATATGAATTCACAAAAGCGTAGGTAAGACAGTAAAGTAATACTTTACGACAATTTGCTTAATGTAACTTTATTAAAGGAATGGGTAAATACAAAGCTATTGACAATTCCTCCCAAATGAATTACTAAAGTACTTACCCCACTGGCAATGGCAATAATTCTTCTAAAATTAATTTATACTTTGTATTGCTTTTGGAAAGGGAGAAGAATAGAGCCTTAAGGGTGATTTTGAAATATTCGTATACAGTTTAATAAGTTAAAATCTAAGCAAGTATATTTCAATTATTTTAATTGAAAACCATGCGATTTGCTTCTTCCAAAGTTACGCAGAATTAAAATTATTGTTACCCATTATCAGTGCTAATTTTCTTGAAATCTTGATATGTTACAAGCAGCTGAAAATTGCCAAAATTGGGTACACATAATTTGTTATTCCTCATACACTATGGGTTGAATTTTTAAAATTCCAACTGAATTTGAAATATTTCCTTGGGAAATATAATAAAAAAGCTATTACAAATATTGCTTATATTTCGAGAAATTCTTCACTTTAGATGTACCGCGGTGTGTAAATGAGAAATTCCCCTTAAACCTTTCAAGTTGAATCTTTTTCAATAAGTTTTGAGATTTGATTTTAATAGGGTTTACTTTTATAATACTTCAGGAATATCTGTGAACATTTTCAGATTTCTTCTCAACAGCATGTCTTTGTAGCATATTGGGACGTGTTTATCACAACGGACTTGTTGCATGGGATTTATACAGTGTGCAACAAAAATGAAGGTACCTTCCTTAACTTGAAGCATTAATATTATATATTCGAATTTATTTCCATAAATAAACAATTAACAAAGCTTCTCTTTTTCCTATGATTTTTCTATTGTAGCACATATTTGTATCATAAGAACGAAATTAGCGATATTTCACTAAACAAAGAAAATAAAAATGAAATTTCATCTCAACGCAGACTAAATGTCTAGCAAAAATCATGGTACCCCTTTAGAAATATAGCGAATATTAACAATCTATATTTATAAGAAAAGAAAAGTATATGCCCAGTATTTAGTTTGATATCTGTGAAATCATAAAAAAAGTTTAGCACTTTTTTGTTTACTTTAAGCAAAAGGAGCTTAGAGAAACAAAGGTTGTAGACACTTGCCGTATTGCTGTTGAAGGATCAAATAAGAGTTTCAGACAATTACGCCATTCAGTCTGGTACTAAACTTTGTCCTACAGAAATATGAAATGTTTGTCGACTACTACATTCATAACAAATACAAATGATAATAAAACTAGATAACTTTACAATAGCAATATGTACCTACAAAACAATAATCAAAATGCAAAGTATCCAATGCCCTTACCTATACAAGAGTTAAGGGAAAATTTCACCCCGGAAAACATTTGAACTTCCCCAATGATATTTTATAATAATTTTTGAATTATTATTCAATTATTTGAAATTAATTATATCTTGATTGGAATGCATTTAATGATGAGATTTACTTAACATTATAATAATAAACATAAAATATAGAATCAGCCTTAGGCTAATTACTTGATACCCCATATGATATAAATACAGTTCATCTCATAAAACTCTTCTGTATAAAATTTTAGAGTGATAAGTTGCTTCCTTTTCGAATTATATCTAATAATCCCAAAAACCAATATGGCGGCCTGACCAAGGAGTGGGGGATTTCGCCCGATTATCGAACTTAGATCTACAAATTTTCTGAAAGTAATATGTACCAAATTTCAGTAGTAGTATTGTGTATACAGACGGACGGGCGGACGGACGGACAGACGGACATGCTTAAATCGATTTGCTTTCATATTCGGAGTATATATATATATAATTTATTCTGCTCTAGTATTGTTGGTTCTATGCGTTACAAACGTTGGATCAAAACTAATATACCCTATCTATCATATAGGGTATAAAAATATGTAAAATACTTTTTCACAGCAGTCGATATTTATTAACTTCCCATTTGGAAGTTATTGTAATGGGTCCGATTTTTCGAATTGAAAATTTCGAAATATCTCCGTTTCGAGGTTCATCGAGTCGACTCCATCGTTTGTAGAGAGATGTCTGTGTGTGCGTATGTACGTACGTTCGTACATTCGTCAGCTTTTTTTCGTCTCGAATATCTCGAGAACGAGAAATGATATCGACTACGGACCAATTTCATTCAATGCATTATTGCATAATAAACACCTGATAAGGTTTGCAAAAAATTTGAATTAGCGAGTTTTTTTCTAACAAAAAAATACAAAAAAATGGTTTTTAAAATGTTGCTCCTCTCGCATATTTCGAGAACAAATAGTGATGTCAACTTCGGACCAATTTCATCGCAAAATTTACAATGAACACCTAATGAGATTTGCAGAAATTTTAAATTGGAGGGTTTTTTTGTTATAACAAAAAACAACTACTAAGAAATTATTGTAAAATGTTTATGGTCTCGCATATCTCGACTCTGAACGAATTTAATTCGACGCATGATAAGGTTTGAAAAAAAATTTGAATTGGACGTTATTTTATAACAATTAAACTTTCAAAAAAAAAAAAGACAAAACAGTCAAACGGGAAGTTGACAATGTGAGTGGAATAGTCGCACCATTTTGAAAATATGCAATCTGATTACCACGTAGTAAGATAATTGATAACATTATAATACTATGGGCTCATTCGACAACTCAGTTTCTGCAGCCGACTGCAATTTTTACGCGTGTAGTTAACTATGTAAATGAAACAATTTTTCTAAAATAGCGATAATATTTAACAGAAAGTGCTCCTTTTACATAGATTTTGATATCATTATTTAAAAAAAAAAATTGTTCTCCATATACTTTAACTACACGCATAGAAATTGCAGAACAAATTTTCATAACAATTTTCTTAACATAGATTCTAAAAACCTAAATACCTCAACATTTTTTATTTTCGAAAACCCTTCAATTTTCCAGAAATTTTATTGAAGCACAAGCACTTTGAATTTGAGGTAACCTTTTTATGGCATAATATATTCCCTCAGGGAAATTGAGTTATGCCAATGTGAACAATAGGCAGCACCTACTGTAAAGACGTAGGCAGGTTCACTCTTCACTTTCAAGATAATGAGATAAACCGGGATGCTCTCTAAACTGATCATTAATCAACACGTCATGTTATATTTAAGTACAAAGCCGTACAGTGAGCAGAATCAATTCACCTGTTGAACAAAATTTCTATGCAAATCCCTTTATATTTCACTTGTTAGACAACAAATCTTAAATTAATAAGGACTTATGTGAATAGTGACTTGCACAAAATTCCCTTCTTTACACCACCTGCTAAAGTGTTAATTCCGATGCGATGTCGGGAAAAATGAATTTTGTAACGGCCAAACGTTTGTTTTTCACAACACTTGGGGAGTAACAGCTTTTAATTTTATTGAAACTTATGTGAAATAATATTTTTAAATTATGTCCGATTTTATCACTCACCACAAACACTGTCGATTTCACCAGCAACAAATTTCACTAGATAATTTTATTTGCAAAAATCCTCAAAGAAATTAAAATCCTAGCAGCAACTTAGTCGGTCAGTTCATAATTGTTGCTGCGGTTACAATTTGCAACTGACAAGCGATTGAATTAGTCTACTTATGTATTGTATCTGCTGCTTATGGCTGCTGTGATTTCTAACTTCTAACGGAAACCTCGTGCTGTATCCTGGTTTTATATATCGTGGCGGAAGTCCTCATCACAACCAACACACTTTTTCCTCCCCAGCGATGGTAGACACTTGTTGGTCCATATTTTGTGTGCATGAGCAGATGATGCGCCCTATCACTTGCGTATTGTGTGCGTACATACATTCATAGGCACACTTTGAATTTTCACTCGAATTTTGAGTTGCTTTCAAAAATCCACTCAATGCACCCATACAAAAATATGCGCTTGCGATTAGTACAATCTTCTTACAGTGTCTCGGGATGTTGTTGCAAACATTCAGATAATGAACAAAAAGAAATGGAGCAGGAGCAGCTAGTCAACAATACAATGGATGGAATCTTTCACTGCATTGCTGCAGACTTTACTTTCAGAAAATACATGACTGTGACGCTAGAAAATTACTACCCTCCAAGATTCATGACATTTATAATGGTCAGATCATATTGTTATTAGCCAATAAACGCTACTGTTGTGGGTGTTTTATCATCGGATTACGCTGAAGTTTTATGAACCTCGGATTAAGTGACAAGAATTGGAACAAGTAACCTTCCATTGCAAAACTTCCCTGCTTGTACAGCTACGTTGGAATTAGAGCTTAGTTTAATTAATAACTGCAGCATAATTGATACTTTAATCAGTGGTGGAATTTGTTTTCTTTGGGATATGCAGTCAGAATTGTGAGAATTTATTAAGAACACTTGAAGCAAATTTAACTATCTTTACGTCAGTTTAATTATAACAACTAGGAGACCCCTGTGCAATTGCACAAATTGAATATGAGTGGAATAACGTTTTTATATGTTCCCTCAATTTGCACCTTAAATTTCAAGCCTTTTTCCACACCACCCTAGAGGTAAGGCCAGAGGCGCGTTTTTTGGAGGTGTCCCCTGTAGCCCTAATCCTCTCATGCAAGCAAGAATTAAAAAGATACATGCAAAATATTTTACCATGCAGAATAATGAGCCATACATAAAGTAAATTGTGAAAAAAACAATGAAATAACACAGTAAAAGCCAAAATATCATGCAATGCAACACATTCTTTAAAACGCGAAGAAATGAGGAGAAGTGAAATGCGCATCAAGAGAAAGGAAACTGTAGAATAGTCGAGTGAGAGCTTCGCGATAAACAATATTATCCGTGATGCCACCTTCTTGAAAAGCTGTTTGCTTGGGTCCAGGAGTTATTTGACACTTGAATCCTTTAGAACATATTGCCCGAGAAACCGCAGTATAGGGTTAACCATGTGTGAAACATGGTTCTGGAAGATAGAGACCAACCTTCTCAAGAGTTTGGCCTTGAGACTTGTTAATAGTGATAGCGTAGGCAAGACGAAAAGGAAATTGATGACGCTTTAAAGTGAAAGAAAGAGCTGGATCATTAGAAGTATCAAAACTAATGCGAGGTATGAAGTGTATGGTACCAGCGTGAGAGCCCGAAATGATTTCAACCTGAACAACGCTAGATCGCTAGACCGTTTTTAACAGATAGATTCCTAAGTAGAAGAACAATACATCCCCTTTTTAAATTAAGTTTATGCGGCGGCAATCCTGAAGGATTCAAAGTGTTGAGGAATTCTACGGGGAAATTAAGTTGAGCCTCATCGGACCTATCATCATCGGTTTTCACCGAATCATTAGACAAATAGAACTCTTCCTCTGCATTTAATCGACTCAAAACCGATTCGTTAATGCTTCGGACGTGCTCATTTTTAGGGCATAGAATGGCTCTTTGCGAAATTACAGGGATAATCAGAAGGAGAAAAGGAAGAACCAAAAATATCGGTAATGATATTATTGGTCATAAATTAGGGTAGGATTGGAATACTATGTTCGGATTATTTCAAAGGCTGAGGACACGAAAATGTAGAATTTCCAATCTCCAGAACCCAGCTGGAGGATACAGGATCAGTGTAGGCTCTCATATTGATTTTAAGTTGAAAAGACTTGAAAAGAGGCCAAAGATTAGTTTTTTTAATGATGGAATGGATAGTAGATACACGATTACCATTTCGATTAACGAGGAGCACTTGACGGAAATCTCCGCCAAGCGCTACCACCGTACCTCCAAATGGCTAATCGTTATTCATCAAGTCTTTGAAAATAAGATCTACTATTTCTAAGCTTACACCAGGAGCCATGGGTGCTTCATCCCAAATAAGGCATTCCACTGATTTAGGAAATTCGCGTTTTTGTTTCGAAAGGGAAGGAAATTTTATTGTATCTAAATTTAAAGGAAGCGAAAAAGCTGAATGGAATGTCATTCCATTAGGCAGAATTGATCTGGGTTTAAATTATCCCAAAAGTTAGTTGGATTTAAATTTTCTTCGCGAACATTAGAACTGGGAAAATAGCTGAAATCTTGAACAGACCCATTCTATGCAATAAATAGTTAAAATATTAGAGGAAATAAGACAAAGTTCCAATAAATCCATATATTGCATACTTATCGGCGACAAAACCAAGTAAGTTACGTACGAATGCCATTTTTCAGTCATTTCCATACAAATTAGACATTGCGACGTCATGAAAAATTGACAATTCTCTGTCTCTTCCCTTTAGCCCTTAAAAGTAACTGCAAAAACTGAAATCTTGAGCAGATCCATACTATACAATAAATGGTTAAAATAAGAGAGGAAATGAGAAAAAGTTCCAATAAATCCATGTATTGCATACTTATCGGTGACAAACACCGAACTTAACACCAAAGTTACCCAGGAACGCAACCCCAAAGTAATGAACACAACCCCGAACTAATGCGAATCAGTGTTGCCATTATAAAATTTCAAGAAAAGCTCGATGAAACTCCATATAAAAAAAGTGGCTGA
>QYTT01085685.1:0-26554 GCA_006980735.1 Dasypogon diadema
TGGCGATCCTGCATATCCACTTAAAGAGTGGCTCATAAAAGGTTACGTTTCACCGCAAAGTCCAGAAGAAGAATCTTTCAACGCGTATTTGAACAAAGCTCGAATTGTGGTAGAAAATGCTTTCGGTAGACTAAAGGGCCGATGGAGAATTCTTCAGAAAAAAATCGATACGGATATATGTTTTGTACCACTTATTGTAGCCACATGCTGCACATTGCATAACATTATTGAGAACCGAAGGCTACCTTTTCATGAAAGTTGGGTGAGAAATGTTGAGGAAAGTGAACGACTATATCCACAGCCCCAGTGTTCCAGTACTTCTGAGGAATTATCAGCTAATAATATTCGTAACCATTTAAAAACTTATATGTCACAAAACTTTCCTGTAATAAGAAGTTCAAGGAATCGAGAATAAAACACAAAATTTGCAAAAAACAAAGTTGTTATATTAAATAAACTTTTCCACTATACTTCTCAAAAAAAACATTGTAATTCAACATGTTTGGTTTCCTTTTTTGTTTTTTTTTCATACATAAATAATACTATAATAACGCATTTCATAAAGGAACTATACTTCTTAAAGAAAATTCAGTGAAGTCTTTATACTACCTATAAAAATATTCACAGTTCAACGGATGAAACTAAAAGGTTGAGAAAATAAATATATAAACTAAATCTAATATATACACAGAATTCAACAGTTCAATTCAATTCAACAATATATACACAGAATTCAGAATTAAAATGTTAAAAATTCGCCCAGTTCATGTTCCACGTTACTTGAATTATTATCACAAATGCAACGTGAATTATTGCACTGACTCTTGGTCCCTTCATTGGACAGCAGACTTTTTAATTCGGTAAGGAAAGATTTGTTGCTCTCTTCCAGAATTTTTTTTGTTTGTTCATAAAATCTTTCCATATGTTTTTCTTCCTGTTGTTGGTATAATCCCACTTCATAATTAATTAGCTCTTTCTGTTTATCAAAGAATTTATTTTGTAAATTTTGGCATATTTTGCTTAATTCATTTGCCACATCAGCGGTGCGGTTAGCCTTCCTCTTTCTTCTACTTGTAGTACTCCTAGGCATGTTTTCCTCATCCCCGGACATAATTTCCTCATTACTCTCGTAAATTATAATATCGTCATCCAAAAGAATGCTTTCCTGGCAGTTTTCCGTAGCTGAGAGAAAACAAAAGGTATTGTCTATTTTAACAACGAAATATCTTTATAAAATTACCAGGTACATTTGTTTCGGAAGTATCAATATAATTTGGAATGCATGAGGAAGAAGGCCTCGTGCCCAGTATTCGATCAAGCATTTCGTAATAATCGCACGTTGCTCTTCCTTCACCACTGCGGTCATTAATTTTCTTCGCTGCCACATACGATTTTTTTAGATTTTTCCACTTATTTTCTATTTGGACTTCATTTTTATCCGATATGCCCCTTTTTTCGAATTCACTTCTCACCATTTTAAAAATTTCCTTTCGTCTATGCTTCTTTCCATCCATTAATTTTAATATATTTTTCTCCTCGACTATTGAAATTAATGCAATGCACTCGTTTTCTGTCCAAAACACTCGCCCGGCCGCCATTTTTACCAAACAACAAAATAAACAATAATGACATTTGTAGCTAAACTCAACTCAACCCGACCTTTTTCGTGGAGTTTACTTGGATTTAACGAAACTCAACTCAACTCGAGTTTCCATGACCACTAACCCGAGTTCAACTCGGGTTCAACCTTGCATGGAAACATACTAAATGTTAGCGCAATTTGAAAGCGGTTTTTTTATACAGCACGCCGAGTACCACCATATGCCAAATTTTAACCGATTTGGCCTCTGGGGTTGGGAACCTTCCCTTGTAAGTTCAAAGTACACTAAGTGAAGGATCAGATACACAGTTTTATCAAGAACAACAATGGGTAATAATAAACCACAGATCATAGTTTGGTTATATATAGTGTATTATAAATTATTACATTGCATACAGTTTCCGTATAAAGATTACAAAATTAAAGTGCATGAAGGGATTCGGAAAATTATAAAAATTATATATATATAAAAAGAATACTAAACACTAGATTTAATCTAACTAATGATCTAAAATTAATTTGAGATATATTGAAAAGCAAAAGAAAATTATGAGAAGAGAAATGGTTTTCATTTTACAAATGGTGGAAATTATTTTGTGGTCACCGAGAATGAAATATTTTGTACTTTTTAGTGCAATTTGGTTTTAAAAGAAAACCATTGCTTTTAAAAAAGTAAAATTGTTCATGTCCTCTTGTTACTCAATGACAGTCTAGAAATGCTTTATTAACAGAATTAACAGAAGCATTGAGAAAAATTGTATGTGTCTGATATTTTTGGAAAGTAATGTAGAAAATCTATACAATTTCTTAAGCAAGATTATATTTTCTAGTTGTAATAATTCTACTTTGGAGACTGTTCACTGTGCTGAAAAGTTCAGTGCTCATTTCATAGAGAGATTAAAATAAATAAGATATACACGATGTCCCGCCACGTCGGAAGATCTTGTGGTAGTAGTTCCTGAACAGGTGTCGACTTGTGGAACCTTTTTCCACGGCACATTCAATTTCAGAGGAATCGTCTTTATGTTAAACGACGGGTTTCGCCTCATAAATTTAAGCATTCCATTACCAAATTCTCTACCACTTCTGGATGACAATTTATTCGGTTTGTATGGAATTGTTGCTTCCACCTCTAGCGGGCTTTCTGTGTATGTTTGGAAACACTTGCACCAGGACTTTAACGTTACGAAAATCCAAATCAGTGATGGGCATTTACGTGTAGATTTGCATTGTTCACACTTCGGGGTAAAAAATGCGCAGGCAATGTAAATAATGCATATTCTACTTAAACAATGTAGACTTTTGGTAGATAATGTAAACTTTTAGTAGGCAAGTGCCCTATTTGGGCAAGTAGTGGTGAATTTTTAAAGCATTTATTTTAACGATGCTACAAATTGACACGAAAAAAGCTAGCGCGGGATTTGAATCGAACCAGCGTTGGTCCTTTAAAACACATTTTTGAATTAGTAGTTGTTATGGAAAACAACATCTCGTAATTCTAAAACTGAATTTGTGTAACTTGAACTCATTTACAGCAAAATGAAATTGTAAAATTAATCTCTATTTGAATTTCAAGAATCATCTTGTTTTTTTCATGGCATTATATTTCATTGGCTTGTTATAGTTGCAACCCACATCATACTTACCGCCTTTCTATTATTTACTACCAGTTGTTTTGCACTAGTTTGATAGTTAGTTCAGTTCTTGCCTGTTAGTCTAATCGCACAGTTTGGCTTACTCAATCGCATTAGTAGTCGCTTTAAATTCAATTGTGAAAAAAACCTCACAAAAGCCAGCAGTGGTTTTAATTACTTTTGGTCAATCCCATGAATTCTATAACAGTAGTCAAAAGAGACGACATCTTGAGCACCGAAAACATTCAACTGGAGAAAACAAAAGCGATATGTATACTTTGTTATATGTTGTCTTTAATTTATTAGTATACGATACGGATATTTTCTAAATAGTGTCCAGTGTAAAAATATAACAGCTAGAGAGGATATGATTGTTTAAGAAATGGTCGATTTTCTACGTTATCTTCTCTCTGTTAATAAAACATTTCACAACTATCATTGAATAACAAAATTAATGAATCTGTAGATGAAAAATGATATACATTTAAGATTTTCAACACTCTCGTAATTGTCGCTTACTATTTAAGTATTAATGTATTATTTTACGTATTATTAAATATCTTATTATTTTTAAACCAGTGCGAGAAGGAACAATAGTTATCCCCTAAGGATAACTTCTTCCCCTTAGAATTACATGGGAAAAGTGGCAGTTTCTTCAGAACTTAAACCTCAGATCCCCTTGAAACTAACTAATATTATTAATCATTTATTTTAGTAAAATATAATGATAGTATTTCTCAAATCTTTCCCAGAGATCCCACAACCTACCTACGTCATTTCAGAAAGTACAACTAATACTAAGTGCCAAGTGCTTCCCCAATATTAGAGAAAAAAGTTGCTAATATTCAAATTATTAACTAATTCTCTTTGTTTTGTACTCTATGATTGCGAATCTTTAACTTATTAAGATATAAAAAATACTTAGACAGGTATTGTGTATAAAATACGCTGTAACCAAGTTATTTCTTGATGAAGTAAGGGAAGGAGCACCGATTACCCCTTAGGATGACACCGTCTTTTTAGAGTTCCATACGCAGAACCGTTGAAAATATATGCTGTTCTCGGAAAGATGATTGTATTTTCCGAAAAGTTTGCTACTAACGTAAAATTATTTTGAAATCTATAGAAAAGTGCCGTTCATTTAATTTTAACATTACGTATCTTCACCCATTTCTGAATTGTCATTAGTTTGATTTAAAATTAAAAACTAAATTTGTGAAAAGTGCAATAAGTAAAGTGTAGAAAATCGACATAAGTAAAATAAACATTTATGGTTTCTGAATTCAAAAGCTTCTTACTTGTGCTGAAAAGACTATAGGCGTTAAAGACAGGTTACGCGAAAACACGGTTTTCTGGGAACTGGAGAAAAGTAAAGATATAAACTTGTGAAAAAGATGAATGTGGAGATGTACTAGACAGAAAATGTGAAATATTCTGTAAATTAGACTCGATATCTGATCGTAAATTAAATATAGCGTTCAATTAGATGATTCGTTATGCATGTGATCTAGTGTAATTCGATCATGTAACTCCTCTCTAAACAAGTCATAGAATGTTTTTTTTATAGTTATTTTCGAACAACTATGTTGTTATGTAATTTATTTTGATTCAAGAACCAAATCACTTGTATAGGAAATTAGATTTTTTTCAAGGCACAGCGACATCCGTAGTTTTCGAGTTAATTTGTTTGAATATTTGTGATCTGTCTAAAGCTAGACTTTGAGGTATGGAATGTGTGTGTAATTTTTTTCTTTTTTATATCCTTTTATTTTAATAGCTTCAACACCTTAATCTGAATTTTATTAGTTAATTTAATATGTAACTCTTAAAGAATTTAGTACGTTTTTTTATGCATTTAGTTTTATATATTAATTCTCCTAAATATAATTTAAATATTTTATCTTGCTTGTGTAGCGTGTAAATAAATAATTTGAATTTGAATTTCAAGACCAGATTTAAGAACATATAAGGAATGAGCTAAATAAAAACACGTATATATTAAAAAATAATTGTTCATGAAAAAAAAACAAAAATATTTTATGGATAATAGTGCTAATAAAACATCTTAAATTAATTCATACATTCCTTTTGCAACTTTGTCAAGTTCATTTGAGAATTTAGTACATATAGTGTTCGTTGTCTACGTTGTTTACATAGATTACATTGTAGACATGAAATATTGCAACGAAGACTATGTCATTGTTTACGCGTCAACAATGGCGTAATTTACGTTGTGTAGACAATTTGCCCATCACTGATCTACATTGATACTGGCTCGTGCGATTAAAGCAGTGCCATCACATAGTCCATACTCGTAATGAATAACAGCATATTCTGCGTCAAAAAGGTAAACCATAATCCTAAATACAACAGGCTCGTCCATTTTACATTCTTACTTGTATTTAATCAGAAGGAGGTGAATTCAGGGACTGATTGTAGATTAAAAATCGTGAATTTGCCACCTATTGGGATGAACAAAATAACAATTTGGAAATATAACAATATTTGTCTGTTTTAGTAATTTGGTGGGGCAGGTGCTAGAATAAGGACTTTAAAAAAAGTTTTACTTTTTTAAGGGGAATTTTTAGAGGAAAATGTAATTTTTGGTAAAATTTATTGGTCAAGAAAAAGAAGTGGATCACCTATACATGAACTACACAAAGGGTTACCAATTACCTGTAAAATACGACCCATTAAATTTCCGTACGTTTAATGGTTTCGAAGTTATGATATAATAAGTACTTGTAAGTACCAATGGGGCACAATTTTTGAAGACGCCATATCTTATATCTCATATCTTATATAATCATCTCATATAATTTATTTTTAAGAATGAGCCAAGGAATCACCCTTTAAAGGATTAGCATCTCAAACCGGGACATCTTGTATAGTGTGGTGCAGTTCTGCTGTTCCAGTCTAATAACTAGAAGACCCCAGAATGTCGGACCGAGGTGGTAAGCTCATATAGAGCCCTGTTCTATTTTTTACTTTTTTTTAAAGATAACAGGACGATCTGGGTAAAAATAATAGATTTATCAAAGCCCTGTTTATATACATAGAATTTTACAGGACTAAAGTAGCAAACTGTGCTAAATATAAACTTAACATTACCACTTTCTAATTTAGTTCTATTTCTTTAGTTAAGAAATACGTACAGCGAGCACATAAAGCCCAGGTAAAGTTAGGTATTTTTTATGGAAAGATTACACATATGAAATGCAATTATTTAGTGGAGCAAACCACTCTTTTTGTAATTAGCTTTGTTAAATTATCTGCGGTACATAGCATAGGGCCTTTGTCTACCAAAAGTTTACACCATCTATCCATTATCTACATTGTTTACGTAGACTATGCATTATTTACATTATCTACGCGTTGTTTACCCGGTGCGTAGGCAATGAAAATCTTACCGTAAATGCCCATCACTCTTCGCCGTAATCAATGATGATGATGTAAATTCTGAATTCATTTCTTCCATTTACATTGTAGTTACGGTTTTGAGTAAATTCAGAAAAAACCATCATAATAAAAATGTTGCTTTCGGGTTTCTTTTTATGATCATCAATTCACATTTTCGAGCAGTTCTCATGATTTTCCTTCTTTCGTGTTTTTTGTATTCGTTATTTGAATTATGTATAAGCAATAGAACTTGGTTTAGGATTTCTTTATTCAATAATCTAAAAGAAATAAATGGAATGGGAATAGATGAATTTTTGTTGATTTTATTGCACGCTCTTAAACATTGAACATGAAGTTCAGGTAGTGAAAAAGTTTAACAAGTTTCCACAATAGTTATCAAGGTTCCCATTTAAAGTACGATTTCATGATTTTATTGAGCTTTCATGATTTTATTGACATTGATCGCAGGAAGTTTAGTTTCGTAAAATGAAGTTAATGAGTATGTTTCCATTGAGTCATACACCTGTTAACGCACAATTTTGTAAAACAAAACTGCAAGGGAAAAACAAGAGACATTAATCCCTATGTAACACAATTTCTACACTACCTGGTTATCCAGTGTTTACCTTCATTAATCACCACATAATTTGGTCGATTGTAAAATGCTTTAATGCATTATCCCTTACAATTGGCCTAATTTACTTTCAGCGATTATTAATTTTTGAATATGTAATTAACGTCTAAGCGGCGCTTTTCTTTTCTGCATAAGGAGGCATAATGGTACATGGAAAAACCGTGGTGGTTTATTGCTGTGGCTCGCTGTGGCGAAACTTTTCTTCTGTACTATTAGGTAGCATATCTCTTTCTTCGGCGAGCTCTCACTGCGCGAATTACTTGATCTCCGAAGAATTTCATGTACAGCCTAATAAACGCATGACTGATGGAAATAAGTGCAGTCTGTGTCTCAAGATCACCCAGGGTTTCATAACCGTTAAATGCACAGAGGCAATCTGATCATTCAAAAGTACCAAAATTGAATGATATAAAAGCAGCGCCAAAATTAATTTCAGCATCAGTTGATCGGGGTAATTCATCCCAAACACAGGGTGTCTTCAGTTTGGTGAAAAGAAAGTAACGGAAATGTTGAAGGTAGGATGTGAAGCAGTGCAGTGGTCAGGGTTTACTAAAGCCTCTTTGGATGTTTCAGTTCGTTATTGTGGTGACAGTCGCCTCTTTGGCGGCAGCATTACCCGGCTTCCTCGGGGGTGGTGGATTGGATGGTGGATTTGGTGGCGGATTCGGTGACGGACACGGTGGTGGAGGAGGATTTGGTGGTGGAGGATTTGGTGGTGGAGGACACGGTGGTGGAGGTGGAGGCGGTGGAGGTGGAGGTGGTGGAGGTGGAGGTGGACATTATGTGGATTATTATAGTTATCCACAGTATAGCTTTAATTACGGAGTGAGTGATGCTCACACTGGTGACCACAAAGATCAATGGGAACAAAGAGACGGAGATCAAGTTAAAGGTGGAAAAGTGGAATATAATAACTGAGTAATGGCTAATGTGATAATATTTTTCAGGCGGATATTCAGTACTTGAACCTGATGGCACAAAAAGAATCGTAGAATACACCTCAGACAAACACAATGGATTTAATGCTGTAGTGAAACGTATCGGACAGGCTCAACATCCGGCTATATATGGTCATGGAGGTGGATCCGGAGGAGGAGGTGGATTCGGGGGAGGCGGTGGACATGGTGGGGATGGCGGATACGGCGGAGGTGGTGGATACGGCGGTGGTGGCGGAGGTGGCGGAGGTGGCGGATATGGTGGAGGTGGTAGCAGTTACGCTAATAATAACCAACTTAGCAAGCATCATTAAAGCGAAGAACATTTGGAACTAAAGACCTTTGCGTGAATGCGGATGACGGCGTTTGATTAGCTTTGCACTCATACGAAATGCAAAGTACATGAACTTGTGTTTTTATTTTGTGATTTAGTTTCGTTAATTTATTCAATAAAATGCAAAACAAAGTATATATTTTATTCATAGTTTTAGTAATATTTGCTTGAATAATTGAAAAATTTAAAGACAAGTTAGATACAAAAAGTGATAAATTTCTAACACATTCTTGATAGCTGTTGGTCGACTCAAGTAATTTTAACCTTCGTATTTTAGCTATATATAGTGCTTATTATAGTATATAATTGCACTTTTATTAGCGATCGTCATTATGGACTTATTGCATGTCTTTAACGGCCCACGATCTTCTTCCGTTTAGTGTGGCGGAAAGTTGAGGTATCGCATTATACCTTGGAACCTGTTGGGCATTAGACAATTTTGTACCCATTTTTTATGTACGCAAAGTACATAGGACTGAAGTTGGGTTGGGGTCATCACAAACCCTTAAGGTGTTTGAATCGAATCCTTCTAACACATTTTTAGCAAATTAAGATTAGTAAAAGGTGAAAAAAGTAGGTATTCAAATTTTGATTTAAAAAAAATTAGCTTCTACATGATCAAAGAAAGTAGCCTAGAAATTAACAGAAAGAAATTAAATGAAGAGTAGTATTGAGCTAAGACAATACCTTAAAAAATATATACGATATAAATGTCCATTGGAGTTAAATGGGGTGACTTTTGTGGCTAAGGAGTTGGATTATTGCAACGTATCCACCTACTTGTCGAATGTCCACCTGACTACTTAAAGACATTTATACAGTATTGTTTCAACCCTATCTTTTTGAGAAATGATGCGATTTTTTCGGAGATGGGAATCCACAATTGTATCATACATAGGTACTTCAATAAAATATACAAATGCGTCGTTCGACATATAATATAATGGGTAAGAAAAAACGCCCAATAAATGTTGGCCAAATATCTCCTATCAACAAATTTATGGAGAATGTATATTTTTTGATCTAGTCTCGCGTTTGCTGTGATATTTTCGGTATAACTTGTGAAAAATTCTGTTTTGTCTAAATTTTAACTGAGGGGTATACAAGGTTTCCTCCACACATAAAATATCGCTTTCTGGATATCGTAAAAATTGTAGCAAAAAATCTACATGGGGTGTTTACTCTTCTAACTGACTCGTTTATGGAAGTGAAATAGTAAGGGTGCAGACCATTTGATTTCAAATTATTCATACTCGAATGTGAGAAATATTAATAAGTGTCTGGTTAGTAATGTTGGTCCCATCGATAGGACATCGGAACATGAAAATAATTAGTAATGTTAACATTATAACATGAATCACACGACCATGAATCAAATCAAAGTGTTCCACTGCCAACCGCCGCACACATGCGACTAATAGGCTCATGCTCAAGTTGCGACTACATATTAGTTATGAACGACACCGTGGCCAAGAAGCTCCGAAGAGTCAGCTATGGAGTTCAAGAGCTGGTGGATAAAAACTAAATCAGCAATCCTACGTCACTTTTATAAGGAAGTTATGCCAAGAAGATAAAGCCGTTCACGATACGATAGAAGAATCACAGGGTTGTTCCAAGGAAGATCTCTAATAGCGCGAATCTAATGAACCTGCGCTGAACAGTCTCAATACGACTGATGTAGACAGCGTAGGAAGAATTCCATACCTGCGAGGCGTATTCAAGAAGTGGCCGGAAAAACGAGTTATATGATGTTAGGAAAACGTGAAGACCAGCGCTTAATGAAGCTCAGCATGGAATTACCCCTAGAAGCAGCATATTTAATGTGGAAACGAAATCCAGCTTGAAATCAATTTTCACGGTGAGGTCATCATCAACAGATTGTACACGAGGAATATTGTAAAGAATGACATGACTTCACATTTATTTATGTCAAGTTCAAGTCATTGTGTCCGCAAGAAGAATAAAAGGTATTCAAGTATTCCTGAAGGGAAGCATAGTCACTGAAATTATTGATGAAGGACCCTCGACCGAGGAGAACCATGAAAGAGAACCTAATAAGATCTTTCTGACAGGCACGAGTGAATACCCTCCAAGAGTAATGTAGGAAACCCTAATGTGTGCAACTTGAGCATGATGACTGAATGCGACAATTTGTCTAAAGCTTTACCAAAATCTGTATAAATACAGTTAGTTTGCAGATTATTACCAAGACCGTTAATTGTATTACTAAGTAAGTTTGTGATAGTAGACCTACCCGATACAAAACCATCCTGAACGTCCGAGAGAACACTTTTGCATTCTGTAGATAACAGGGAATGAACTATAGATTGCAACAGTTTAGGTATACGGGACCATTTGACTATTGGTGTGTAATTAGAAATCTCGTTCCTACGACATTTTTTGTGAAAAGATATAATGAAGGAGGGTTTCCATAATTTTGGAAAACACCCGCTCCTAAGAGATTTATGAAAAAGAATGCGTAGAGGAGCAGCCAAAGCCTCGCAACATAATTTAACCACCGCCGGAGGCGCTCCGTCAGGACCTGCAGTGAAATAAAAGGCAAGCTCGTCAATGTTAGCAATAATGTTTACATCAGAAATGAAAGGAGATAAGTTAGCTACGTATGTCGTAGTCGTCAATCTTAACACCCCCTTGATCTACAACTACCGAAGAACCATAACCAAAATTCAAGCCCTAGTTTACAATTGTTTACAATTACAACAGTAACTTATTAACTAAACATGTTTTGATAATGTATTTAATGAAAGTAATTGAACAATTATTTTTTCCACAAATCTATTTGAGCAAAAACTTTGTCGACGCGTTTCGATTTTATTAAATACATTATCGAAACATGTTTAGTGAAAAGTATTTCCACCAAGATAAGAAAATAAGTGTCGTTTACTTGTCAGGCCCCTATAAAATGGTAAAATGTAAAAAAAATTAAAACCGACTCCTGAAGGCCTTTAATGTAGTGAGTCACTTTGGGTTGTTGGGTGCATGATTTAGGTGAATTCTAATTACTTTTCAAGAAATTATCTAAAATGTCTGAAGTTTATAGCACAGGAGATGGCAAAAGGATACCATAGAACTGCTATTGGTATCAATTCAATTCATATTTTCATATGATTCCATGCCCATAAATCGCAGAAAAATATAAAAATTATTAGACATCTTTAACTTGTCTAGATCAATAAGTACGATTAAAACCTTACAAGAAAGATAGGAGGCATAGGTAAGCCCTGATAATATCTCCTAAAACTATTGACTCCAAGGATGATATGAAAGGTGATCTGCATAGATATTAAATTCTGCATATGGAGGTTGTGCTAATAAGGCAGTTTTTGGAAATATTCTCAAGAAATAATGAAAACTTTTCAAACTTTCGTAATTTTAATTGTTGTTAATTTCTGAGGGTAGTTGCAAGTTTTCTAGGTGTCAGATTAAAAGATCGGATATACACTGCAATATAACACCTGAACTAGTTCCCCAGGAAGCATAGAAGACAAGTTGTTTAATGGTAAAATATTCAGAATTATGAAATTAATAATATATCGAAAATTATCGATTTCACTTTCTACTCCTACACCAATTGTTTTTTTCTTTGGACAAGATCTAGTACACTGCAGTATCTCGGTTATATTCAAGAAGACAGCTCATGTACATCTGATTAATTTTTTAATGCTAATAGGTACTATTGAAATCAATCAAGCTAATATTGCAAAAAATAAAACAAAAAATAATAAATACAATAAATTCTGTTCTGTCGTTGTAAAAAGGTGATTCGTTTAGTAACTGTGCAAAAAAACCTTATAAAAATGTTGTTCAAAAGTCTTATTCTGAGCCTTGAACGATTTTTGCAAAACAGAAAGGCAAAAAAAATATATTACTTTTAGAGGCGCATTCAAAATTCGAAAATAATATTTAGATTAATTTAACTATAACAAAAAGCAGCCAGTTTATGCATTGTTTTAAGGGTATTTCAAGTTTCCAAATTTATTAATAATGGTAAAAAAGAAAAAGAAACTACAAACAAATTAGTTTTTCTCTGCACTCTATATTTACATAAATTAATTACTTTACAATAATCACAAGATCTTAACGTACAGCTGGTTAGCTGCACAATCGTAGAATATCCGGCTCTGGAGAAATACCAGAGATGGGTGGGCTTAAACTAGATAGTTTCTCAGTTATCGTTGTCCTCATTCACGCAAAAGTCAAGAACTAAGTTTCCTATATTTAATGGTGGGAATGATGTTGATTAAGATTGGCGTAACTGCTACCGCTATGGCCACCATATCCACCAAGACCTCCATATCCTCCGTGACCTCCATATCCACCAAGGCCTCCATACCCTCCGTGACCTCCGTGTCCGTAAATAGCAGGATGTTGTGCATGTCCAACACGTTTAACAACCGCATTGAATCCGTTGTGCTTATCGGACGTGTACTCAACAATTCTGGTAGTACCGTCGGGTTCATGAAGCTTGTATCCACCTTAACAGCCGCAATAGTTATAAACATTTAAAAGGAAATCTATTAATAATTATGTTACCTTTAACTAGATCTCCATCTCTATGCTCCCATTGACTCTTATTGTCACCAGTGTGAGCATCTGTTACACCATAATCGAAGTTGTATTTTGGATAGCTGTAATAGTCCACATAGTGTCCCCCATGGCCACCGCCATATCCACCTCCGTATCCACCAGCATACCCACCATGTCCTCCTCCGTATCCTCCGCCAAGACCACCACCATAACCGCCACCATAGCCACCACCGTAGCCGCCACCGTATCCACCTCCGTAACCTCCGTGTCCACCGTCATGTTTTGTTACGACTTGGTAGCTCGAACCACCGTAATGATGGGAAGCTGCTGCCAGGGAGGCAAGAGTGATGACGATAGCCACCTTAAAGATCCGCAAAGGTTCAGTAATCCGCTTTGCAAAAATTAAGTTGTATACCTTAAACATTATGAATATTCGCTTGGACTACGAACTAAACAAAAACTGATAGAATTGGATGAATAGCTCCGATCAACTGATATCGAAATCCAATACTCCGTAGCTTTTATACCGTGCACTTTTAATTTCATCCAGCAGGGAGCCCACTATCCAATTGTTGTGAAATTTCGGTGTTCTTGAGACTTACATTGGATTTCTTTTAGCCAGTGAACCATTCGACGGGCTGGTCCCCTTCATATACATAAGATTCATTTGCAATTTCTTCAAAGGGAAGGAAATTATTACAGCGGTTAAAATCGATCGACTTCACATAACTTCACACCAATTTCAAATAATTCACATATTACAGCACTGCGGTTGAACACATGCCATGAGCCGAAGTCGGTACTTCTTGCCCGCCTTGCTGATAAGCTTCGCGTGGGACCCGTAATTGATACTGTGGATCAATTTCTGTTTGTGGCGCTTTTCTAATCATATGTTTTTTGCTAATTACGATCGATGTGATCTTGTGCAGTTGCACTTAAGGTTTCGGATCGCTATCTTGTGAAAAAATCACAATTTATAATAGTTCGCGTGTCCAAGCAGGATTAATGAACCTGTGCTGAATAGTAAAAGGTTAACAGTTTTGGAATTTTAAGTATTTACAATTAACTAATAATTACGATAAAAATTTTGCAATTAACTGCTGGAGAAGGGTAAGGAATTCTTAAAACACTAACAGAAGAACAAACAAACTTAAGTGCATGTATACAAGTTATATTTACGTATCCTCTGATTGCCTCATAATAAGGCGTTTCAATTTAATTGAAATTGTGATTACTAGAACAAAGTAGTTTCTATGATCAAAACGTTTTTCAGGCGCCGTTAATTAAAAGTTGAAAATCTTGTGTGTAAGCTTATAATAATTATTATTAATATTATATATTTTTCCCATATAAAAGAGAACTTGAGACCTTTTCGTAACTATGTTTTTGCCTTTATTAATATTTTTTTAAATTTATGTTGGCACTTGAGGGTCCTGCGGGGCCGTCCAATATAAGGGACCTGGGCTTTGAAAGCCGGCCAACACAACGATGCAGGGGGACCAGAAGTGTTCTCCCCTAAAAATAAAAGTTCAAGGGACCTTCCCATTGGGAGATCCTCGGGCAAAACTAGCTAGTTCTGTTGGGCATAACTAGTAACAAGCAAGGAGACAAAACTGCACAAATATTCAGTGATCATAACTTCCTACAGGAAGCTAACTTGGGGCGAACGGCCGCCGCGCTCCGTGAAGCGGGCAGCCCCAGCCGCGCACACCGGGGGCGCTCAGCCGAACATGACCGTACCATCACGTACAACCCCTAACGCAGCCTAGATGGCGTTAAAAGTCCTTGGTTCCGTCGCTAGGCATTCGAAGCGCATTCACTTCTGCAACCTGGCGACGAGATGTCTTTTGAGTGCACTTCATTGACCCATGAGGGCACATCGCTCGTGGAGTGAATCGTCGATTTAGCCAAGCACAAGACAAAGCTAAGCAGGCGGCCCACCCTACCACAAATCCTCGGACCCATGAGGAACGTTGATCGGTCTGTGCCGAATCGACTAACAAGCTCCATGAGATCCTGGAAGGATGGGTAAGCGAAAAACCTGTGAGATAGGATTTCTTCACCGACGTAGACCGTGCAGTTTCTCTGAACCTGCCGATCGATGTGCGAAAATTGATTCGGGTACACTAGACTATGATGCAGTAGTTTAAATGCTACATCAGTGTCTTTAAAGAAAGCGGGGTAACTATAGAAAACTCTAGCAGTCACACCAACCTGCCACTTCCGGCTCAACACCAAGGTGTCCTTGCCACCTGGACAGTCTAGGGAACCTCGACGGGTTTAAGCCGACTAGCCTCAAAATAAGCCATATTACGCTTACAATTTTCCAAAATTCAGTTATACCAGAAATATACGCTTTAGCGTTACATTTTGAAATTCGTTACAAATATTTTCTGGCTCATTATCACTACCTTCACTATAGAAGTTTCACTTAAAAAATCGGCATTAGTTTGTATTAAAGTCTGTGTTATTTGTAACAATTTTGAAATATTTTACGCTTGTTTTAGATTCCAAAATGGTTTTGTTTGTTTTATTTTCTTTTAAAATAAATTACAGCAGGGGCCCCTATTAATATTTACTGCTCACTTTAGGAATAATGCCAACACAATCAGTTCTGTCCATCTTAATAATGACTATTCCGTTTGCTGCTGAACGTTGTTTATTGGCCGATTGTCACTTTACACGTTACATTTGAATTTCGTTACAAAATTTTTCTGAACTTCAATAAACAAACAAAAAATACTTTAAAAATTGACATAATAAAGGAAGCGTTTGAAGTCGGTAGCAGATGAAGCAGTCACAGTATAATTTGAAGGTCAATTCAAAGTCTAAAAATTTGGAAAAAGTACGAACTTTCATAGCTGGAGGAATGAAATTTTGATATCAGAAGTTTAAAATGGTGGGTGATAAAAGAAAATCAATCTGATCATAGAGACAATTTGCTTTTTTGCCGAAAATTAGACTAAACAAGATTAACAAGGATCTGTTCCGCAAACAGAAGTCAATATTACAGCTCAATATAGCTGATTTATACTTAGATATATGTGCGTGTCGGTCTAAAAAAAAACAAAACGAGTGCAAGCATTGAAAGCAACTTCCAACTTACGCTTACAGACAGAGTCAAGCTTAGGAGAAATCAATCTGTCATGAGTAAGATATGGTGTTAAAAGAGTCTTGACAAGCTTTAAACGAAGATTAATAGGAAGTATATCAGCGGATAACCAGAAAAGACAAAAAACTTACCAAGCATGCCTTTGATGTGGTCACAACATTTCATGGAACTATTAAGTTTTATACCTTAGCTAATAACACCAATCATATCCCTAGCCATTTCCTGCTTATTTAAGCTTATTTTAGAAATGCTAGTAAAAATACGGTCCACATTTCTGTAACTTTATTACTGGCTAATGTACACAAGATTTACAATCTTATTTATGTACTAACTAAAAGTTCGGATGTAGACTATATGGGAGTTCAAGGGTAACAAAAGTAGCAGGTGGAATAATGTTGAATTCTGCTCAAGATTAGTAAATGGATAAATTTAAGTATAATTTATGTAGTTTCCAAAATATAGTTAGCTAGGTTGTAACAGTATGTCATGAGTACTAGGCAAAATGAGTCCTAACAAGTGCTTTAAATGCGCCGATTGAGTCCGCAGACTGAATGTTGGGAGGAAGACTATTTCATAAACGGATTACTTGGACCAGGTAAGAACCTTCCATGACCGTCTTTTGAAAGTTTGGCACAAGAATATTTCTGTTGCGCTGTGATCTCATGAAAACAAAAAATTCTTTGAGATACTCAGGTTTATTGGATGCTAGCAACTTATATAAGAACGTTAGAGCCCTTTGCTTTATATACGAATCTAAGGAACAGCCGAGCAATCGAAACCGAAATGGCGAAACATGATCGAATCTTCGTAGACCGAAAACAAAGCGGATACAATCGTTGAACGTCATTTCCATTTTACGTGCACATATACTATCCAACTTAGGAAAAATCAAACTTCCGAGGAGAAAATGGGGCATAAGTAACACCTTAACTAGTTTCAGCCTATTATTATAAGATAAAATATTAGCTGAAAGCCATAACCTTCGCAGCCCACCATAAATTTTACTAAGTCTCCTCTTAACGTCGTTCACAACATTTCATTTGTTGGTTTAACACGATCCCAAGGTTGGTCACGCTGCTTGACATTGGTAACGGAAAACCATTTAGAAGTATTGGAGGAACGTCAGACTTACTAAGAGCGCTATTGAAAAAAGCAATACTTTGAGATTTTCCAGGGTTTAGCAGCAGTAGGTTTAGTCTGGACCACACAGTCCTCGACAAGCCCTATTGGCCGACTTAGATATAGCTGTACGTCATCAGCGTAGAGGTGGACACAGGCGTCCTGGACGACAGTCGGTAGGTCATTTATGAACAAACTGAACAATAAAGGGCCTAATATGGATCCTTGGGGTACACCACGCGAGGAAAACAACGATTTGGAAAGACTATTGTCCACCTTAATCACCTGGCTGTATCCAGAGAAAAAATTGTTGATCAAGCGTACAGCAGACATACCAAATCTGAAATGAGTAGAGAGCTTCTGTAAGAGAATGTGGTGATTGACACACCTTGGAAAAGTCCAGAGGGACTAATACTGTTAATTTATCCTGATCCAGAGCGCCTCTAACATCAGATGATACTTTTAGGATAGCCGTCTCACAAGAATGAAAGGCCGGGAAACCAGACTGCCAACATGTCAGGAGTTTGCACTCTTCCACAAAATCAAGGATTTGGCTGTGCATTAACTTTTCCAGAACTTTAGAAAGAAAGCACAGTAAACTTATTGGACGGAAATCCGCTGGAGATTCTGGTGAGGCCTTTTTAGGGATTGGTAGGACTGTCGCAGTTTTCCAGCTACTAGGAAACGAAGATGACATTAGACACGAATTTATTATGTGAGTAGTGCAAGTAGTTACCAATGATGGGGAAGAGGACTTTGATAAAACGTGGTGAAAGATTGCCCGGTCATATTGCATCGGACTTGATCAAAATCATGGCTAAATACAGTTCTGTCAAGTTGACCCCACGAAAGGTGAAGTGGCTGCTAGAGTTGTTAGGATAATCAGCCTCAGATGGACGCAGAGGGACAGGATATAATACATTGAGGTTTGCTTGGTTTATTTTAAGTGGTTGGTAATAGAACAGTCGTAGATTTTTGCAAGATCATGATTAATTCGGTCAATGCAAACATTAATCATTCTGATTGGTCCAGATGAGTACAACTGCACGTAGACAACACATTAACATAATTCACAACATCAGGGAGGTAATTAAAGTATAAGCAGAATAGCAGAGGACCAAGAATTGCCCCTTAAGGTACTTGACAAATTATATCCAATTTGAACACCTTGGCTTGGGATTGTGCAAGCTACTTATAAGTTTTAAACCAGAATGACTATAGTGCGAAGTTTTGTAATCAATAGATATATAATGATCAACGATATCAAATGCTTTAGAGGAATCGAGCAAAATCAAAGTAAAAACTTTCTACTTTACTGAAATATCGGTCTTAGGTTAGATGGTAACAGGTTCCACAATTTAATAGAACAGACTGAGAATTGACGTTGACTTATTAAAGAGAAGAATAAGTGAAATAATTCTCGTAGATCTCGCAAAAGTTACTGATTAAATGAGTAAGACTGATTAATAAGTAAGACGAAATTTAAAATTTTTAGCTAAGAATACTATAGTGCGATATTTAATGAAGTATCAAATTTACTATTGGACGTTGGATCAAGTTTAAGAAAAAATTCACAACCATAAGTGAACAAAGGCGCCAACAAAATTTTAGCTAAATAAAGTCGTATAGATATCGTCGCGAACTAACTAATAGTGAACGAACACCTCTGTAGACTTTACCAATAATGATGCCGATTCGATTATTCAAGTCAGTGTCCTATCGAAAATTATTTCCAAACTACCTAAGGAATCATCAAAAGATAAAGGCACACCATTTAAGTAAAGTATCCCAGTTATATTTGTAGATTACAAAACACTTGAATTCTTCAGGATTCAAACGCAGTTTGTTCTCGTCAACACAACGGTATACAGGTCACTATTAACACAAGCAGTAGCATTTTCGGAGATTTTTATAAGCTTAGATGGATGTAGTTTCACATCATCAGCATAAACGATGTAGTTTACTATAAGAGACGGAGTCAAATAAATAATTTGTAGAATTCAAGCAAGTGATTTTATTAAAAATGTTGCTTAACAACAAATTCTACCAATGAAAAAATCAATTTCTTCAATCAAATGCAATAATATAATACAAAGAGTTTCCCTTCTGACCCAAAAGACCCACTTCTCAGCGTGGAGCCAAGAACCATTTACCTATCTCCACATTAAGCGTTCACACATTTCAAAGAAATGTGTTAAGGTTAGGCTCCCCGACAAGCATGCAGACAAGTAATTGTTAGTAAAGTTAATCAAATAGATGGGACAGATGAAAAAGGAAAATAGTTAATGTCAACAGGCAAGCAACTGATAACAGGATCAAACCAACCAGCCAACCAAGAAGTGCCCAATGTCAGCGCTAGTCAAAGGGTCACAGAACAATACGAAGACGGTTCTTAAGTACATCCTTGGACACATCCAGGCCAAAGTGCTCCCCAATGTGCGGTTGAAGGGTCATGCTTACCATAGGCCATTAGACCTAAAAGAAACTCCACCCTGAAGGTCTGCGGAATCGATATAAGGGTTGGTGAATAAAAACTATATTTGCAGCATTGCGACATTCTTCCAGCGAAACCATGCCAATAAAATTAAGTCGCTCGCGATAAAGTGGAAGTATCATAGAGTCGCCTCAAGGTAGATTCCGAAGCGTAAACCTAATGAATTTGCGCTGAATGGATTCAAAACGGTTGATTTGCACAGTATGGAAAGGATTCCACACCTGTGATGCATACTCAAGCAGTGGTCTGACGAACGAATTATATCGTGTCAAAGAAACCTAATGATTAGAGAACTCCTTGGACCAACGTATAATAAAACTAAGCATGAAATTACTCCTACAAACGAAATCAAGCTTTTTATGAAGTTTCACGCCAAGATCGACAACAGATTGTACATGAGGAATGCTGTGCCCGACAAATGTGTAGTAATAATGGACGGCATTATGCTTCCTAAAAAACGATATGACCTCACACTTATTTACGTTGAACTCCAACTTATTGTGTATCCACCAGGAATAAAAAATATCCAAATCAGCCTGCAGAGAAGCATATCGTCGGCATAAATTAAGACATTAGAATGCCTCAACAGATGCCCGATGTCGTCAGTGGAAAGTAAAAAAGATAAGGGGATCAAGATGACTGCTCTGAGGCTCCCCGGACGTGGCTTTTATAACTCTAGCCCGAAAGCCACGAAAAAGCAACTGATGTGATCTATCAGATAGGTACGACTGAACCCATCTCAGAAACAAAGCTGGAAATCTAAGTTTCCACAGTTTAAGCAAGAAGACTGAATAAAACTGATAATGATAAATTGTCGCATCAAAGGCCTTATTGAAGTCTGTATAAGAACAATCAGTTTGTAGATTGTTGCAAAAAGAACAGACATTATCTTGGAGGTGAACTCCAATAGGTTCATTGTAGTAGAACTGCCTGACACAAAGACAAAGCCATGCTGACTGGACGAAAGAACGCTCGTACATTGCGGAGACACCTGAGAGAGAACTATCGACTCCAACGCTTGGGTATGCAGGATAATTTTGCTGTTGGTCTGCAATTAGGAATTTCGTTCCTATTGCCTTTCTTGTGAATGGCTACAATGAAGGAATTCTTCCATAGTTTAGGAAAACATCCACTACTGAGAGATTTCTCGAAAAGAATACGACCGGAGCAAGATTTAATCATCGCAGGAGGCACATCATCAGGTCACGTAGTGAAGTCAAAGTCCAGGCCGCTAATGTGAGCGATAATAAGCTCCTCAGAGACAAACGAAGATATGCCAGCCGCATATAAATGGCTGTCAATTTGCGCAAAATTATTAATATCAAAATTTGGAGACAGAAACGCATCCTCGCAGGATGTGGCAAACATAATGCAGATATCATATGCGTCACAGCTAGAACGCCCATCACAGGACAAAGATATAGGGTAATTGTCAGTCTGTCTCTTAATGTTGACAAATTTTTAAAAGGCACGTGGATCACTGTATAGGTTATCGAATGTTTTAATGTACTCCTCGTATAGAGCGGATGAGTAACTCATTGAAGCACTCCACAAACTTCCGATGGTCAAGTGGGTCTCTAATTCTGAGGAAGGCTTTCCAGAGTATATTTTTCTTGTTCTTCAAAGGTCTCAATTCTCTGTTGGACCATGGAGGCGAGACAGAATAAAATCTCTGACGTTAGAAAGGAACACAGAAGGCAAACACCTTGAAAATCTTGACGGGAAACATGTTAACATCCGTATCAGTTCCAGTATTGCAGAACAAAGCTCTAAAGTCGATAGATGCAATTCTATTCGACAAGTCTGCAAGGTCTGCCTTTTTAAAGTTAAAAAAGAAACTCTCTTTATTGCTGTTACCAGTATTTTCGGGCTCGTAGCAAACTGATACTAAAATAGGGGTGATAAAATCTTAAATAAATAACATAATTAATAAAAGTCCAAGAACGGAACCTTGAGTGCAACGGTATAGATCTTTCTATCATCAAGTATCACCGACTGGTGTCTCATGGTTTAATAAGCATAAGCGTTACGCACCCTAGGGGAACTAGCCCCGATGGGCCGAATTCCCCACGATCCGGGTCTACCGGCTAAACCCCCCCTCCCTGTCACCTGGCCACCACCCCGGAACCATCGTTAGACATTACTTCGGGGCAGCAGCCCTATATTTGGGCTCTCCGAGCCTCCCCCCAGTCCACCGCAGGACGTTAAGATGGGCGCCAGCCCCCCGCTTCTGCCGGAAGCATAGGGTCAGCCCCGGAAGGGGCCCATAATCCACCGCGGAATGGGCCTCGCATCCCTCCCCCTTAGGTCCCCAAGCTAGGCTCCAGAGGAGAACGATGCAAGTCCGGCACGGCAGGTCAGTGCCCCTCCCTACCAGTCCCCTCTTCCCCCAGACGAACGCCAATCCCACGCCCCGCCAGGCGCATAAGACTAGCGTCCCTCTCGTTTTGCTTGAGGCCACCTCACCGCCCACTCCTCCTCACTCTGCAGCATAAACCCCGACAATATTGTCCGGGGCTGTGCTACCGTGGATTTCCTCCACCGCCCTCCATCTATCACATTCAAAGAATGTGTGGAGGGCGGAATCCGAAGGGGAGTCACAGTAGACACAGGCAGCATCCGGCGCCTTCCCGTCAGCTCTAATACCAGCGTGAACATAAATTACGCATAACCACTCCAGATCATATACCAGTTTCGCCCTTTTTAAGCGTAACGCTTGACGAAGTATGATATTATGTTTAGGAGTTTCGTATATGAAAATTGTTCTAGGTGATATGAAACCACCGTTCCTTTCGTTTAGTGTTGCCAACTTTTGCAAAAGAAGAAATTATGGCAACGATAGCCCAGATAAAAGTTCATCTGTTAGTTTACTGCTGGGGAACTTTAAAGAAGGCATGCGCTGCGAATATAGTGACTCCTGTGTGGGTAATTATGAAAAATTGAGACCGCAATGAAGGACAGTAGAAATTACAGAATGCTGGTTAGTATTTTGAAGTGTTAGAACTATTGCGTATCTCGCAAAAATTGGTGTGACAAACACTAAACTTTGCTCTTTCTGCTAGTAAGAAGTTCTCAAGGAAAAGAAATGGTGTTAGAAGTATTAACAGTCTACTACAATATAAATTGAAACTGGCGAGGAAATTTTTAATTCATTTTAAAAAGGTATCTGGCCTAAAGCACAGAATGACAATCTGTCGAAAACTTTAAAATATTTAGGGCAATGGTCTTGGATTCACTACATTTAAGAAGTTAAATGCACGTAGTAATTTTCAGAAATCTGGCTCTCTTTTGTTCATGAGCTTTCCTTGATAAAGAACAAATACGTGACATACCGTAGCATTTAGATATTAACCAATCACAAGATATCATAAAATGAGACAGTATTGGCAACTTCAAGAGAAGAGAAAGCGAAAAACATTCAGAAGTAATGGTCCAAATTTAGAATCTTTCTGAAATCAATAGCGAAAAGGTTCGCCTTGACTATATAACGCTATAAACCAGACCGGCAAGATTATTCTTGGTTGTTTATTTATAGCGATAGAAATACTTGCTTAGATGTTTTACTCACGTGTTCAGAAGGAATCGAGATGAAGTACCCAAAGGGAAGACCTCGTATGTAGTGTTTGGTGACAGAACAGGAAGGAGATCTTTTCACATCGTTACTTACATAAATTTTTAATTTAGATAAGAGCTATGTTCCTATGCATGAAATAATGGAAAGATATCAGAAACGTTTCTCAAAATACAACATTCACAGAGCCTTTAATTCTGCTTGTTTTTGAAATGGTAGAAGTATTATATTTCATAGATATGCTAGATCCGGGAACATACATAGATGATATGATAACAGATCGTTATCAGTATCAGCGGCAATAGCGACCCTTGAAAAATCTTATCCGCCCCCGCTATGCAGTCACTTGTGCTATTGTTTACCTAATTACCCTAAAACTTTATATAATTCATATGTACACCATGCTAACAAATAAAAAAAACACACAATGCACTGTTTTTATTGAAAACTATCCAAACGTGACTGACCTGTTCAGAAGTTCAATCACATTAACCTTTAGTTTCTTTCCATTTCAGGTGCATTTATTGTTGCATCATACCGGTCTATAGACATGGTGACGGTCCTATTGTGCTCTACATATTTCACTGAAATGTTTTTCGACTTGAACCAATTTTAGGTGATCGTGACTAAACTTGAACCTTGGACCTTAAAATTATGAACTCGCTAATTCATACTTCATAGTACCCAAACGTGCGTATCAAAACTTCACACTTTTCCCATTCACCCAAGTCTTGGTGACTGTATTAAATGGAATTACAAATTAGAAACCTTCAATTAAACCTGACAATAATCAACCATTTCAAAATAACTGGCATAGACGGGATAGAGACAGAATTCGTCAATTTTAATTAAATGCTCAGGAAGCATTTATACCTGGTAATTATTTGCGAGCCTCAATCAAGAAGTTTGTAGTGATTTCTATTAAGATTTTAGTTACTCACGTAGACCTTTGGTCTTAGCATGCAATTTTCTTTAACTTCATAAAGAACTCGGTATTGTTAATTACTTTGCGGTTGAAGAATGTTTACTAAGACAGGTCATTGTTTACAGCTTGGTTAGGATTGATGTTTGGGTCCTGATTACTTACGAAATGAAAACTTAATTTGAGTTGAAGCGAAAACAAAGCCGGTAGATTTTGTGTGTAAATTAGTACTGATGAAATTTGAAATTGCACATCATTTTTATATTAATTCATGATTTCAGTAGGAGGTTTGATATGTATGAGAGATGATCTCTGTTGACCCAATTCGAATGTGAATATGAAGCCCAGGGTATCGTTTGAATAGACAAATTGAGGTTTAAATAATAATTAATAATAATTATTATCAACACCCGTTATGACAACTCTTGCGCAGTGCCGACAATCTATGTGGCTTTACTTTTCAGATTCGTATTTTGCTCATATTTACCATTTCTATCTCGGACTGAATCACGAATTACCCACAGGTCTCTGCACTCAGTGTCTTCGAGCACTCTATTTTGTTATTTCACGTGAAATTGTAGAATACAGGTTGGTTTCTCCTTAGGTATACGGGTGTCCATGGACAAAGAGTTACCATGAATTCTTGGGCTAAAAAAAGAAGATCAAACCCAACTTGCTAGTGCGCAAAAAGTACTGATAGAAAAAATCAGTGTAAATTATAAAGATATTTATACCACGTAGATTAACAAAGAAAAAATGCGGGCATTTTAGAAAATCAACATAAATTTTATTCGGTGTTAAAATCGGCACTAGAATTTAATTAACTGATTTGATCGTGTAAATGTAAACCAGAATTTCCTAACAATTCGAAGATTTGTAGTCCTTAAACGTTCCTTTATTGTTCTCTTCACGACAGAACCGAAAACGTGAAGATCTGAAAATTTCGCTGCCAGGTTTCTATCTGATACAATTTTTGTAGCTTTCTTGTGATGATCTTCTACGGAGTTAAAATTTTGGAGATTTTTTCGCGCTAATTGAATTGTTCTATAACTGAGATAAAAATTTTTACTATCGATGTAAATATACCGTCCGTAGTACCATCCACAGTCCTCGGCCCTTTCCTACCCCTTCGACCTCTTATCATGATCTAACTGCCTTCATTATTCATCTAACCACACTACTTCAGCAATGCCAGTGTGTATGAAAAGGCGTAGATGAACAGAGCTAAAATTTAAGATGGCACAGCCCCCTTTTTCCTCCTCCGCCTCGAGTGGAATGTAAATTTTTCAAGTCAGGAGCTCGAAAATAGGATCATATCTCACAGTCCGCCAGGACAAGGAAGGCCCTTCTAATGACCAAAAAGGACGAAAACGTTGATACTCGAAAAACGCAAGTTTTCGAAGTGAGGAGCTCAAATGCACTGCCATTTTCAACTTCAAGGACGAGACAGTTCCTTTTCAGGATGGAAAAAATGCTATTCAGAAGATATTGTTATTATTAAATAGCTTGAATGATTTTTTAGTTTGTACAAGATATTAAAGGTGGAAACAACAAATAACAATTTGAAATATTCATTATTATGGAATATTTTAAATTAACACAAAAACTGTTGTTTTTGGATTTGAAATCGAACTAGTGACCTCTTGCTTGCTGGTTGAGTTCTCGTTTACCACTGAGCTATCCGATACCGACGTGGTAATAACACATTACAAAAAATACGGTCATGTGAACAAGTGAACGTCAATTAAATATTTTGGACACTTGATAAGTTTAGCATTTTTCATACAATTAACAGATTTATTGCTCGGCGCTTGGGGAAAAAACCTCTCGCTAACATCTTTTAAAACAAAACACTTGTTTTTACTTTTTCACAATTTTTTTTATTTATATCTGAGTTCCAGTCGATACTTTACGACTTCCTGGGTCACTGTCATGATAAAACTAAATGCAGAATAGTTTAACAGAGCAAATTTGTGCACATGTGTTGTGGGTACAGGGATGTGATCTTCTATTCTCGTTTAATAAACTTGTTCTACTGTGGGCTTACTCCTTCAGAGGAAAGAGTTCTGCAGAATGGTTTAAAATATGCACCATCAAGAGCTAGGCAAACCGATACTATCAACTTGGCTGTACATATTAACACCGCTGTGGGAGATGATGTGCCAGTCGCTCTGTGCCAGCGATGGGCACTTACATGTAGATTTTCATTGTTTACACACAGACAATGTAGACTTTTGGTAGATAATGTAAAA
>QYTT01085688.1:0-11201 GCA_006980735.1 Dasypogon diadema
GTATATGAGTGACATAACGTTTTTATATGTTCCCTCAATTTGCACCTTAAATTTCAAAGCGAGTTTTTTTCAGAGGTGTCCCCTGTAGGCCTAATCCTCCCATGCAAGGAAGCAATAAAAAGACACTTGCAAAATATTTTACCATGCAGAATAATGAAAAAGTTCCAATAAATCCATGTATTGCATACTTATCGGTGGCAAACACCGAACTTAACACCAAAGTTACCCAAGAACGCAACCCCAAAGTAATGAACACAACCCCGAACTGATGCGGATCAGTGTTGCCATTATAAAATTTCAAGAGAAGCTCGATGAAACTCAATATAAAAAAGTGGCTGAAATACGGAACCGGAAGCTTTCTTTGTATAATTAATATATAGATGAACGAATGTATATTTGATATGTGCATTGGAGGGTGTTCCCAGACTAAAAAAATGAACAAATTTAAAATTAGAATTTCCCTTGAAATTAAATAAAGCGGGTGATAATTAAAATAAGTTGTAATTTTGTACAGAATATGCTATCTGGATTAATAGCATCAATTTAGATATGAGAATATAATTTTTTTTAGATACAAATGGCAGCAGTGAAATTTTAAAAAGAGAGGGAGATAAATCTGTATAACATTAGTGCTATTTCGTTAGATTATGCGAATACCTAAAAAACAATTATGACTCACTTTTTCTGAGGTAAAATAGAATGAATTTATCAACGTCTACACATGAACTAATTTTACTGAAGTAATGCAAAATATTGTAACTGTCTTTATTTGATACGGTTGCGAGAGAATTCAATTGAACTGGCCGAGCGAAATTCCTCCAACTAAATTCCATTCCCTTTCTATGCTGTCCACATTGGTCGCATAGAGTGCGTCCAGCGCATTTTCGTTAGGTTTGCTCTCAGGGATCTTCCTTGGACCTTCTTATTCTTCCTCCTTATCAAGAGCGCCTAGTACTGGTCAACTTGGGTTCCTTGGAATTAAATTTTTCCTCCAACTAAATTCCTAGGAGTACCATTTGAAAGTCCCCACAGTACCGGACTTCACCTCGTCTAAAAGTCGAAGCTCTAGCAAGCATAGACACTTGCCCTGAATTCGATAAGTGGAGAGGCAGTGATTTCTTTAGTTTCAATGCGCCGAGGTGTAAATTCGTCCCTCAGTGGCGGCTATCTTTTCATTTGCCTGTCTCACACTCCACAGTAAAATGCCCGTAGCTTCCTGGAGGTGGCTGAGTAACGTGGTAGCTTCGATGAACAGTGTCAGTCCTCGTCTTTAAATGGGGTCTTCCCTTGGGGACAAATTCACCAGTCCTCGTGGAACGTCTTCTCTAGAAGGGTTGTCACCTATAAAGATGATCCGTTACTTCATGGGACTAGTGCCGTGAGTGTACCCCAAATTTAGGGCAGTTTAGCGCGAGGTTTGAAAGTTGTCCGTGTCAGTGGGAGTTAGTGTCGAGCAATCTTCCGTGACAGGTTATTTAGTAGGGTTAAATATTGAAGCGTTACTTTAATAGCCGGTGTCTCAAGATCGTACAGGATTTGGCACGTGTCGAGTCCAATTTCTTTTGATTTCGCACCGCTCTTGATATTTCGAGGTAGGATGGAGTGCGCACTATGCTGCTGCTCGGTGTAGTGTGGCGCTTTCGGGCAACCTATGCCGATCCTCGCTCTTAACTAGGGCTTTCCGGAGAGGTTGGTGCTTAACTAATTCTATCGACCCTCAGGAACGTCTTCATTAGGAATTTTGAAGTCTTCGGAGATGGATGCGGTCCCAAAAATTCGATTAAATACTCTTTGATCGGTTAACTTTTTATTAACAAAATTCTCCTTTCTATACTACTTGGCGCGAAAATCCTACTTCTTCGTGTTGCACTAACTTTGTTTAATTCATTCGTGAGGCCGGTTCTGGAGTATGCGTCTTAGGTCTGGAACCCTTTTTATGCTGTCCACATTAGTTGCATAGAGTCTGTCCAACGCAGCTTCGTTAGGTTTGCTCTTAGGGATCTTCCTTGGAATGACCCCCTCATTCTTCTTCGTTATCTGAAGCGCCTAGTTAATTTTTATTTTTTTTCCATCACTACTCTGTACCGGGTAGCTCAAAGCGTTCTAGCGTTAATACGTGGACAAACAGGTGGACATCTAGAAAATGATTTCACTAGATCAGCTTTCCCTTATTTGACACTAATTTGTTTTCTGTTGATATTTTACACAAAAATTCGAAATCATAAGATTTTTAGGTCAGACTTTGAAAGCTCCTAAGTAGCACCTGACAACTCCTAATGTAAATGCAAAAAAGAACACTAGCGGAAAAATCCTATTTCCAAAAGTATCTCAAAGTGCCCATTAATAATAACTACGAAATGTTCACCATTCTCTTTTAATTTTTAACACTGTCATTGTTAGCAGCTGTTGCACATCTCATTTCACAACTGCTCATCCTCGTTGTAGTCCCAATAGGACTATGGGATTTGTTGCAAAATTAGGCCACAGATAGATGTGAAAAAAAAAAGAAATCTACAAAGGCTAACAGCTGGTGGTTACAGAGCTTTTTTTTCCTCATTCCTGTAAGGCTCTAAAGTAGTTAGACTGAGACCACTTCAGAATGCATAGGAGTCCTGCTTACATTGCACTGATGAAAGCTTTTATTTATGATTCTCAAGCAAAGGAGAAATTATGGAGATTGTGAGTTACACACAAGTCGTTTTCATAACAGGAACACTTGACCTAGAAAGTAAATGGGAAACATGAAAGTGCTTAATACCAAGAAAAATTGTTTGACCAAAAAATATGTGGATTATGGAAGTACAACACTAAGTGTACCAGTATCTGAAAACGTCTGATTTTGATAAGGGATATATATCTGTAAGAGAAAATTGGGCTCATTTTTGTTACCTAGAAACACTGGAGGAGGGATTTAAAAAAAGTAAACTTCAGGAAATATCTCTAGGTATGAATGCTTTCATGCTATCAATTTTTTCATTCGAATGAATAATCTCTGCAGCAGATTTCAAATGAAATTTCTCTCGAAAAGAATTTCACCTTAACTTTTTTATATGTTAACGCTGCTAAGAGATCTTTATATTAAATTGATATAGACAGTTTAAGTATCTAACATTCTAATGCTCTTAATCTTTTAAAGCAATACTTTTTCAAGAACTTGTATAATCCTGGGTAATTGAGTTTAATCCAGCTTAAGCTACCGACAGGTCCCCCCAAACCAACCAAAGAAAATTCATTTTACGTTCTTACTGAGAAAAGCCGGATTAACTATGTAAGAATTACATATAAAACGAAAACTGATTATAAATCCTTAAGAAATTAGATTCGATTCAATTGAAATTTGATATTTTACACGTTTAATCCCTGTAGTGATCGGGGAGGTTGTGAGACATCGGGAGTCGTGAGACTCTCTCCAAAGATGATCTTCTGGATGTATAATACGATTATCAAACCGATTGTTACCTATGCCGCGCTTGTGTGGTGCTCTAAGGCACTGCAGTGCTCGGCAATCATAAAGTGCAACAAACTTCAATGATTTGCTTGCCTCTCCATCACAGGAGCCATGCGGACTTGCAGTTTATGGCGGAAATGCCTGTTACCCTTGACTCTAAAGCATATTTCTGGCTTTGAAATCTGTTATGCAACGGATTACATGGTCAATGTAGGAAATTCAGAACCCTGTTTCTTGAACGATCGGAGTGGGGGATCCTAAGAGCCTAAAATATAATAGTTCACTAACGGGTTGAAAATGGATCATCGAACCGGTGCGGGAATTATTGATCCCAATACCAGAGTCTCGGTTGTAATGGGCATATGGTCCACCGTATTGCAGGCTGAAATCCATGCCATTGCGACCTGTGCTCTTTGAAACCTTAACAAAGATCTAAAAGGCGCTAACATTATTATCTGCTCTGACAGCCAGACGGCGCTTAGGGCACTCTCGTCCTGGTGCTTCACTTCGAAACTGGTCAGCGAATGTTTTGAAACCCTGCAACGCTTGGCCTCGAACAACAGAGTCACACTCTGTTGGGTACCTAGCTATCGAGGCGTAGAGGATAATGAAGCCGCTGACGAGCTGGCTAGGAAAGGCTCATCTTCTCGACTCCATGGTCCCGAGCCTTTCTGCAGGATTGGTTGATCGACCACAAAAGCTGTCGTAGAAAAATGGGCTAGGGGTCTGCAGTATTCCTATTGGGACAATGTCCCGCGACTGCATCAAGCTAAAGAGCTTGTCAGACCCTATGCCTACAAAACTACCGCCTTAAAATGGGCCTGTGTAGAGAGGACGAAAAGACCACCATGAACATTCCGGGTGAGTATCCCGTTTTGGTGTGGCTAAGAAGAAAGACCTTCCTCCGGGAATTCTTAACTCCCGGTGAGATCAAATCCTCTTCGACAATAGACCTTTTTGCTTTTATAAGGAAGGCAGAGCCAGAGTGTCTTCCAAAGTTCTTTATACATTTATCGTGGCAATTGAAGATTTGCGTCTTGATTTATTGTTCAAATTCTGAGCAGTATATCTTCATTCACTGAATCTTTATATTTTTCCCATAATTCAGTTGGGTTTGTTGGAAAACATGTTATCAACAATATGGCGAATAATTGACGAATTTAATGTGGAGAAGAACTAAGTGCTTCATTGGCAAGTGTTGTATCCCAATGATGATGGTGTGGCCCCTGCAGTAATGAGGTCTTGCCCTACGCATTTTTTTTTCAGAAGTCTCTCCGCAGTGGGTGTTTTCCTAAACCACAGAAAAGCTCCTTCATTATTCCTTTTCACAAGAAAGGCAATAGGAACGAGATTTTCAACTACAGACCAATTGCGAAGTTGTCCTGCATACCCAAGATGTTGGAGTCGATAGTTCTTTTTCAGGTGTCTCTGCACTGCAGGGATATTCTTTCGTCCAGTCAGCATGTCTTTGTATCGGGCAGGTTTTTTACAACAAACCTTTGCAATTTGCTTCAAAGACAATATCTGGTTTTGGAAATAACCTGCAAACTGCATCTGTACAGTCTTCAGTAAGGCCTTTGATAGATTGTCGCAGTCGGTTTGCTTAAATTGCGGAAACTGGGCTTTTCGACTCTATTCCTGAGATGGGTTCAGTCGTATTTGTCCGATAGGTCCTATCAGGTGCTCTTTCGTGGTGCTCGGTCTGGAATCATAGAGGCCACGTTTGGTGTACCTCAGAGTATTCATCTCGGCCCCCTCATTTTTGTGCTTTCTGTTGACGACATCGTGCACCTTTTGAAGCATTCTAACGTGTTAATTTATGCTGACGATATGAAGATTTTCATGTTCATCAAAGACATTGATAACTGCGTTTTACTACAGGAGGACTTGAACGTTTTCCATTCTTTGTGTATTCACAATAACTTGGATCTTACTTAACATAAATAAATGTGATACTATCGGTAATAACTACACCTTTGCCACGGACGGCGTCCCTCGCGTGCGGTCTGTTGTCGTCCTTGGCGTGGAACTCGACACTGAACTTGATTTCATCCCCCATATTAATCACATTGTTTTGCAGGGGTAATTCCATGCTTGCCTTTATTAAGCGCTGGTCCAGAGAGTTATCTGATCCTCAGGTTTCATTGACGTTATATGGCTCGTTCGTCAGGACACTCCTTGAGCACGCATCTCAGGTATGGAAGCCATTCTACACAGCGCCGTGCACATCGCCCGCATCGAGTCGATTCAGTGCAGATTCATTAGATCCCAATCCCATGAGACTCCCGCCTTATCAAGAGCGATTAAATCTCATTGACCTACCTTCTCTGGAGAAGCGTCGCAGAGTTGCCGATATAGTTTTTGTTCACCAGCTCTTGAGCGTTGACATTGACCCTTGGGAGCTCTGGGGCAGGGTATCTTTCAGGACTAATACCCATAACCTGAGGAGTGTCCCTCTTTTGCATGTTAACTTCTCTAGGACTAACTACGGTAGGTGGCAGTGATATTTTGTTGTTTACATAATTCAATGAATTCAATTAATGTTGTTTTTAGTGCTGTTAATGCTTTTTCCATTACATTTTTTTTTGTTTAAGTAAACACGTTGATCATTTTTAAGATGTATAACCAAATGCGTGACGGCTGGATCTCGTTCATGTATGAAAAAGGATAGAATTCGCCGTATTACTTCGTTACTTCTGATACGTATCTGCCTATCTGGTAGCGTGTTATTTCGTCGCTTTCATTTACATTTTGAACTACAAACACTGCCATATCACTGCCTTTATGAACACATTTGCAAATGTATTTTATTGATTTTACAGAACTGCAAAACTCTACATTTATGTGCGCTTTATATGTTTTGGATAACAAAGGCGAATATGGCACCACCCATCTATTGTCTATTTCAACTTCAATTTCGCCATTTCTTGTTTTCAATGAAAATGTGTCTCCTCCATTTTCTGGTTTTCTACCATGATACAATGGGTAGCCATCGACTGCAGTTATTGTATCCTGCAAAAAAATCTTTTGGAAATCGTTTCGTGCATTTACCATTTTCCATGCACGGCGATGTCAACCATTGCGGGGCTCCGAAAGATAGATCTTTGCGCGGTCCTTGTGCTTTGTGCAAAATATGTGAATTGAAAGTGTATCTATTTTTGATAACTGACGAGAAATGCAAAAGTTATAAATAAATAAATTTAAAGTTTTAAAATATTTTTTACATGTGCTTTTAAAATAGCCCATATCTGATTCGAGCCGGCAAACAGAGTGTACAGCTTTTGTAGCAAGCTTAAAAAAAAGATTTTGCTTGAACACAAGACGACTTTGTGAAATTTTGTAAAATATTTCCAATTTTTTAAGCGTAAAGCATTTATCTACACCAGTAGTTTTTGCATATGTTACGGAGTAATGCATCTTTGAACAGGCCCGAACTATCGAGATATCGGCTTGCCTTTGCTTGGCGCTGATTGCGATTCCTTTAACTGGGAACAGCTCTATATTTACACCTCCGTGGAAGAACAAGTCCAGGTGTTTAATAATTACATAAATTATTTACATGATGGGCATGCGCCGCTTCGTTGGTGCAGAGCTAGATATTTCGGTTGTCCTTGGTTCACCGAGGAAATCAGGTTACTTATTGCTGAGCGGGAATTTTTAAATAGGAGATATCGGCGCCCACGTACTATTGAAAGTTGTGCTTATTACAAAGACATTCGAAATAAAATTAATACCAAAATACGTCCTGCAGAAAAGAAATATAGTGCAAATAAATTCCCTCTAAACTTACCTGCACAGCAAAAACTGAAATCTTGAGCAGATCCATACTATGCAATAAATGGCTAAAATAATAGAAGAAATGAGAAAAAGTTCAAATAAATCCATATATTGCATATTTATCGGTGGCAAACACCGAACTTAACACCAAAGTTACCCAGGAACGAAACCCCAAAGTAATGAACACAACCCCGAACGGATGCGGATCAGCGTTGCCATTATAAAATTTCAAGAAAAGCTCGATGAAACTCCATATAAAAAAAGTGGCTGAAATAGTGGCTGAACCGGGAGCTTTCTTTGTATAATTAATATATAGATTATTTTTTTCTTATTATTTTTTATACCTGGAATTTTTCATAATCTATTATTGAGTTAATCAGACTTTATTGAGTTAATCAGAAGTTTGAAAATTTATTATTATTAATCTTGTTATAATGCTTGGAATACAAAAAATTCAATCATCATTCAATGAATTATAAAAATCAATAAGAAACAAGTATAAAACACAATTGCACCTTATCTAAATCACTTTCCACCTTATGCACTTAAAACCTTCAACTTTAAAAAAGAAAAAAAGAATTTTCACGGTAATCAATTGATAACAATTCAATTTTAAAAGCAATAAAAATTTACTAGGAAATGCGTAAAATTTCAGATTTTTACTGCTTATGTCATATTCAATTGTTGGAACATTGTATGGCACTTTTACTGGCATTGTAAAAGCGTAATGTGTATATTAAAATTATTCAAGAATGAAATAAAGAAAACTCTATGAAATAACTAATCAAATAAATAAAATACATTTTTACGCCTTAAAGAAACTCATTTGTTCTTTTTTCCAAAATGTAAGTATACCGGATGATCAAGAGTTTCATACTAAAACTCAATTTTACAATTTAATTTACTTGGAAACTTCATGAAAGTTCAAAAACCTGAAATCTTACCTAGATGGACATTTTTTAAGTGGAGGATCGTGGAAAAAAGTAGTTAAAAGGATTTCCAAGATCATGACACTTGGTCGTTTTTCCCGATAAAGGCCGTGTAGTTCATACTAAACATGACGTGTGTACGAGTCTAGTTCATATCTTAGAAAACACTACTGGCTTTCAAATGAGTGCCTAATCAATCTCCTACTCCGTTTCGTTTAGGAGCTACGAGTTTTCAAATTCAAAATTTTGGTTTTTACTTCTTTTTCACATAAACACGCAAATTTCTCAAACAAAGCTGTAATTAACTTGCACTTTCCTTGCAAAGTTTTGAATAGTGAAAACAACCATAACAGTGGTCTACAAATTCTAACTTTTGTGTGCCTTTCAAAAGAATGCTATATTTTTATACTAACTTGGGGTCACTAAATACGAAAATACAAATATTTTTTTAAAATTAGCTGTTATTTTAAAAATATGGCTAGTATAAAAAACTTGACTTTAAGTAAAATGTTAAAGGAAATAAACCATTCATTTAAAAAAAAAATTGATCCATTTACTTTTTTTTTTAACTTTTTATATGAAATTGGAAAGTTAGTAATTTCAACAAAATATTTAATCTTTTTAATTAGGAATTTTTCTTCTCTTTTGCTTGCCTTTTGTAATCACTTTCAGGGGTATCTCTATTCAAATTCCAGCAGTAGTCCGCTAACATTGACGCATTCTATCGGCCCTGGTATCTCTTTTCCATTGTTGATATGTTTTGGTGCAATCGTTCACCATGTTCGTCACTTACATCACCGCAGTTAGCAGGAAAAAAATCAAGATGAGAGTCAAGAAAATGAATTTTTAGGGACATATTGCAACCTAGTTGCTGATACTTTTGTAGGAGATTGCTAACAAGCCCAACATAATTGTCACATCTCCTTTGCCCAAAAAACCATGAACGACTGCCCTAAAAGACTCCCATGCCTCTTTTTCAAAGCCCTGTAAAACTGAATCAAAGTTTTGGTCTTTCAGAATCTCTCTAATTTGAGGGCCGATAAAGATTCCCTCCTTTATTTTGGCGCTTAGACGCGGAAATTTACTTCGCAGATGTTTAAATGCTGGCCCATCTTTGCTGAGAGCCTTGAAAAAGTTCTTCATTAGTCCCAATTTTATATGTAAAGGTGGTAGAAGAATTTTTTGGGATTTTACTAGAGGAAAGTGCTTGACGTCCTTTTCCCCGGGGCACAGATTCTGTCTTGGATGATTCCAATCTTTTTTTATCTAATGTAAAGATTTAGCCCGACTATTCCACTCACACAAGCCCATTTGCAGGCCCAACAACATGGCTATGACTTTCAGATCACCACAAATCTGCCATTGGTACTCTGCATATGATGTGACGTCATATTTTCAAACGTTTCTTTTGCATGTACTGCGTGGCATAATGGAATCGAAGGTTGTGTGTTACCGTTGTGAAGAAGAACAGCTTTTAAACTCAATCTTGAGGAGTCTATGAAAAGCCTCCATTCCTCTGATTTGTATTCAATCTTCAAAGCGTTCATTAAGCCATTTATGTTATGACAGGTTACAAGCTGGTTTTCAGATTTAAAATAGGGTATCAAGTCTTTCTGACGATTTCTTAAGTCTTGATCCCAGTAATTCTGCTTTATCCTTTGGCAAATTTAAGTCCCGTATAAGGTCACTGAGTTCATCTGGCGAAAGTCTACGAGGTTCGTGACAAACAACATTTTCACCCGAAAACTCTGGCAATTGCGAGGTTGTAGGCTCATTGTAGTCAACTCCCATTAATTCAATATCTTCTTCAGTATCCCGCTGGCAGTCTTCGGGAGGTTGAGAAACAGAAAAATCGGTTCCGGACGGGACCAGGCTTCACTTTTTTTTCTCGATATATCATGCTGGATGGGAGGTGTCAAGCAAAAGTAGCAGTCATTCACGTGATTAGTAGGTCCCCTCCACATCATTGGAGCACCAAAAGCAATGATTGTTTCTTCTTGTTTAGCCACTTGATCAAATTAGTAGAACAAGTACTACAACTAAAATGTGGTACCCAGGATTTGTCTTGGTTTTTAATTTTAATTCCAAAGTAATGGAAGTAAGCAGTTTCTAAACGCTGAATTTTGGACATCTTTGACTGCTTAGATTCACGTTACCACATATGTATATATAGCAAAAATTGTCTGCACTGTTTATACACTTACGTGACATAATGAAAATTGTATATTTTCCACCAAAACTTTGTCGAAAATGTTACTAATAAAACTTCACATTTCAACTGGTAAATAAAACACAGACAGCACTATGCACAACAAACGAATAAGTACTAACAAAATTTACGCAGGTAATCACTAAATATTTTGAACTCTCATCATAAATATGATAATTCATATATCAAGCTACCCACTATTACATTAAATATGGCATAAATGAACAATAAGAGCTAACTATCAATTTTAAGTTATATATTTAGATTCTGCGAAACAAATACTATATATAGCACATTTCCACATAAAAGGCAATTTTGATGTAGACCAGTGAATTGTTCCATGTGTCCTCCATATTGAGGTAGGCAGAGTATATGGTCATTTGATACTTCTTGATGGATCATTGGTAACTAAAGCATCCTTAGCTTTTTCCCCTGCTTCCAGAATTAATGTTCCCGCCTAGGTCCTCATATCCATTTTTATAGAATAGACGAATTTCCTCATGTGTTAAATCGAGTAATCTTGGTGGTCTAGTGATAGTTTCACCTCGTTTCGGCAATACTTAAAAATTGCACGTTTTTCACATTATCGCGTTATCTTAATGAAATATTTCGTCACTGAAAGCCAAATGATACCTCTTCAAGCAGTGTAGGTAGGGTACACTCCTGAAAACCCTTTCATCTTGCAGAATATTATCCTAGATACGTACCTATATAGATACAACCGACATATATTTATCTCTTTTTTATTGTTCCCGCAATTTTAATTCTCATTGTTCATAGAAAGGCGTGGAAAATAGGGTTAACCTCAGGAAGCGTTATCTCGCAAATGAAAGGAGAT
>QYTT01085688.1:15862-30385 GCA_006980735.1 Dasypogon diadema
AAATGAAATATGGGTATTTTCAAAAAGTTAAAGGTACATTAATTTTTATCCGATTTTGATTTAATTTGCGTCAAAATGTTCAGAATTTTTTGTAGAATAGATCTTTCAGACAAAATTTTAATACCATGTATCGTTTTCTGGGAATCCACGATTTCAGGGAGACAGGGAGGGGGGTTTAGCCGGTAGACCCGGGATTTGCGGCCAGTCCGGCACGCGGGGGGCTAGTCTCCCTAGGGTCTATAATGCATTCACTTTTTTTTTATAATTATGTAAGCAAAATTCTGTCTGACAAATCTACTCTTTATTAACTTCTGGATATTTTAGCAAAACTACATCAAAATCGGATGGAAATTCGAGTCCCTGTAACTTTTTAAAGTTGAGAAATTGTCGAAAAAGAGTTTTCCAGATAATCGTGTAAAGTAAGAAGTTTAGTTTATTTACATAAAACAATATTAAAACCTATTACAAATCTAATATTCTGAATTGGCCATCCCAGGACCGTAACATGTACTCTCTTTCTTCTTTTTAGAAAGTTCTTTTGCTTTTTGTTTCTGTTTTAGAGTTTTACGCGCGTACCGATTTTGTGTTTTTCAACCGCGCACCTCATTGGAAAAACATTTAAAAATCCATATTCCATATGGACATTTAAAATCGGACAATACTACATTATAATTCATTAATAATTCGATATTTGGTCAAAAATCACTGGACGATCCCCTTAAGAAAATCAGGCGCTGTCGCTCATTCGGCCGCAATTGCATCCTGAAACTCGGCATAGATTTTAAAGACAGGGAAAAGATGAACGGAGATAACACCCTCTACAATATATCCAATAGGTGCCGTGCGGCCCTTTCAACTTACCCACACACGCGTCGATAACGGGTTTCTTGACTAGGACAAAAAATATTCAACCCCATTTTTTTGGACGTAATGAAGGGGGTTTTCACCCAAAACGACAGCATGTTTGGAAAATCTAACAGATGACGCCTTTACCTCATTTTTTTTCCAAAAAGACGATGAAGGGGGTTTTTTCCCCTGTACCCTTCAAGTGCTTTTCTATCTTCTTAAGTCTCGTTTCCATTTATATAAATTTCGCCATCATGTCGGGCAAGTTGTTCTTAACTTGTTGGGCTGAAGTTTACATGTGTTTCCATTAATACAAACTCACAAAAGCATCTGCGCACTTTGCCACCGAATTGGGTTTTTTTTTCATATGAAAATAGAAATCAGCACAAATTGTTTGATTTTACTTAGCCAACTCCCAACATCTTTCCAACAAAAATCTTGGTTTCCGATAAACGTTTCCATTAGTAAAAATTGCTGCCAACATGTTTCCCAAGTGGAAACGAGCCTTAAAGATTATAAAATTTATCGGAACCAATTTCAATAAAAGATATGGACAATAACCACAAAGTCTGATGTGTGACGGGGAATATAATACCGACGTATGAATAAACCATTTTCCTTTTAGCTCTTGTCCTTCAGTCATTTAAGCTTCAGATTTCCCCGGAGTTCCATTAAAGGATTTGCGTTTCATATTGCCTGTAATGAAGTCGGGCATGTTTTTAATCTGATGGTTTTTCACATTTTCCACATAAAGCAGACAAAACTCAGATACACATTTAAAGCTTTTATCTCAACCAGTGGTTGGAACTAAAAGGATTACCTACTTATGAAAACCAAAGGGGAATATTTTTTAATTGTAGAACTGCCTGAGATAGTCCCTGTTATGCGGTGTAATTAATTCGTTAATCAGTGCTAACTGAATAATTAACACATTTTTTTGCAAGTTAATATTATGTTGGTAGGAGGATGATTGTAACTATGTAACTGTCTCATCCACATTTGGGTTAACTCATCTGGTAATATTCAAAAATTGTTACTGATGCTTAGTCCATCTCATTTTATTAAGACACATTTTAATAAAGTTTCCATAAAAATTGGCAGCAGTCCATGAAGTTCTCTTTAACCAAAACTTTGGTGATGTAAAATGAAAAATGCATGGCACCATTATAATCTGTTCCTTTATCTTCAGTGATAAAAAAATACGAGACCAGTAAAACGTAACTTCCCTCGTTATCACCTATTTCATTATGTAGAAAAATTAATTTACATAGTGTCGGTTACTCTCTGATAATGTAAGGCCTTTTATAGAGCAGTACCATACTGCTAATTAGTTAGAAACTGCTATCAAAATATTGCCCAAAATTATCTTGAAGTGGGTTCAATTCCCTTCTTTAGTAGTAGATATCTTTATTTGTTCCCTCTACCCCACAGTTTCTCAGATAGTTCTGGACAAGTATAGAATCACAACTAAGGACTATCTGACTGTCCATTCATATGTCAATATTGGCACCTTTCATTATTTTAAATGATTATAGTATTGCATGTGTTTAACACACTGTACTAATATCTCTGATATTGTCAACTGTGTTCACCAGAAATGGTATTGTGCAGTTGAACGCATTCTTTCCGAGGACACATTATAGAAGGTTGCTGGGATGCCGCAATCGCAAAATGGTTGCACTTATGGACCTGGCTTGGCGATGTGATAGTTACATACTCTAAATTTCTTATGTTAATTTTAGTTATAGATCTTATTATGAATTTTGTTTTAATACCATTAGGTATATAAGCTCTATAATTGGATCCTCGTTGTGAATGCTGCTGCTGCTGCCTTACTCCTTCTTACTTCAATCTTACTGTAATCTTGATGAGCCTTTCCACATCTCAAGTTATTGTTGCGGGTGATTTCAATATTGATTTGTTGTCTAAAGATAGTCAATCAAAGAAGTTCCTTGACACAATTGATTCTTTTGGGTTATCGGTTGTTAATTCACTTCCTACTCACTATACCAACTAATCATCTACTCTTCTCGACTTGTTTTTAGTGAATGATATTGATATGCCAATCGTCCTTTCACATGACCAAATACCTGTAGCTATGTTTGATAAAGTTGATCACCAATTGCTTGTTACGATTCCCAAAAATTGTTGGAACTTGTATAAGCATGGGAAAAATATGCTCCTCCCACAACTTCCTGATCAAGTGGCGTACTACGTGTTAGATAGCCTAAAAGAGGAAATAAATCAATCTCGCGAAGATAAAGAAAACTCGAAAATTACCTTTTGTGTTGTCCTTGCATTGTCTGCAGATGTTTCTTTTATAATTGCAGGAGTCGTTTTCCCTGGTAGTGGCGGCGATCTTGAGCCCCGCCGATCACATAGTGTCCCGGGCAATCTCGACTTAGAAATAAATTGGAAATAATGAGAAATGTAAATTATACCGGTCTAACACAACAATACAGATACGTTCCCGATCACTTATGGAGTTTTCTTAAAACCTCAAGAGAGCAAGCAGTAGTGGTATATCATTGTGGCCTCTCCAGTATCCAAGGAATTCAAGGATGTATTAAGGCTCTCGGAGAAATGCACGCTAGAAAGAAAAAAAGAAAGTATTAAAGATTAGATTAGCTTAGGATTATTTATATTAGGGTAGTTTAGTTTAGCAATATATTTCCTAAACTTTTATTACTTGTAAAAAGTTAAAAATGGATTACCTTTCAGTATAAAGTACAGGTAGAGAGGGGAACACTCCCAGTCTAGTTGTACCTTTTTTTGACCCTGGGGAAGAGGATATTTGTAGTAAGAGTTGTAGAAAACTTACTTACCTGTCCTGGACACCTGCACTTTAGTCACAAAACTGGAAAAGAAGACACTTGACATTTGACACTTATAACCTAAACACGAACTCTGGAAAATCCGATTTTCCCGGCGGAACTTTAATAACTGGCGAGAAACACAAACATATCCGCACTGGCTGTAACCCGAAAAATAGCTCAGGTGCGATTTTAATAATGAAACATACAGGAAACACCTTATTAATTTCACGTGTATGCATCTGTCAAAATTCAACATTTTTTCCAAAAAAAAGGACACAAAACGAATTTTAATCACACCTTCGAATATATGGAAATAAACCGCACTTCAACCAGAGTAATTTTCAGAAAAAAAACCAGAAATTTAATTATTAAAAAAATTGCCGAATTGTCCCGATTGGGAAAGTCACTGGAAGATCCCCTGGAATTTTCCAAATAGGGGCCTTTTCCTAATAAATCTGAGCATTCTGGTAGGTGAAGCAGCCAATTGTTGGAGGTGTTAGACGGTGCAGAAACTGCGAAGTGTTAAAAGCAAAGAAATAAAAAGAAGTCTGAAGGAGTGTGAAAAGGAGAAGAAAGTTTAAAGGAAGCCGAGGAGTAGCAGTGGCCAAAATTCGAACAGTGTAAAAGAAGAAGATTGGAGTTGAAAATTTGAAGGAGTCTGGAGGAAGGAGAATAATACTAGGATGGACTTTATCAATACCCGGACTCGAGATACAGGACAAAACCGACTAGACAAAGGGGAACAGGTGTGCAGGACATGTACGAATACAGCAGTACGAGACCCAACAGATAAGTATCCTTTTCCTTTCTTTTTTTTTATTTATATTAATGGATGGTTTAAAAGCATACAAAGTAAAGTGAGTGTTAAATTTTGCGTGTGAGTCTTTTCTGCCTCTGTGCTTTTGCATTCATATTTTTTTTATATGTACTTATATTGTTCAATATAGAGGACTATTGTGTACGATCGAAATATTGTGGTTTCCTTTCCGCGCGTCCAACATAAACAGTCGAGTTCGCAAACTCTAGCATAAAAAAAACCGCGTGGTGCCCAACAAGTATGGACCCTATTATAGTTAGACCCACCCCATCTCCATTGTTAGCCACGGGCAGTTTACGCATCGCAGAAAGTGCGTAACAAATTTGGTGCACAACGTGGCGTCACACACAATCCTCAATCAAAACAAAATTAAATAATTTAATTATGAAATTAACAGCATAAATGAGTCAAACGTACACATATTTTCCTATCATGGTAGAAGTGAATAGCAGCAAAGTATTCCAGGTATAAAACGTGTCGTAAACATTGGTGTAGACACAAATTTCCAGAGTTTCAATAAATGTTGCACAAGGCGGAAAGGCGAGCAAGTTTCGTTTACGACAAAATTCCATTGGTTGTTTTAGGAACAATAAGAATTGGTATCGTACTTACAGATAAGTGAAATTATCCACATTTTATAAGATTTTATTCCCTCTTTGGCTTCTAATACATGTTGTTTCTTGGTAAACTATTTAGCCGGCACTTTAATTATTTCATTCCACTAAGTATTAGATTTTTGTGATTTCTTTTGTTTAAATATGCTTTCACTCCACTCTTGTTGATTTTCACTTTTTCAAAGAAAAAAAGGTCGGCACAGAACACTTGCAGTTTGCACTAAAATATGTAAAATATTAAATTGATTCACACACGGATTGTACTTTTAATTAGCCGGCTTTGTTGGATTTTATGATGCCATGGTAAGGATTACACGCCCGAGTGGTATCGATATTCATTGCTAACTCGGATCACTTTTCATTCGGTACTAGTAACTAAGGAAAAATAAGAGCATTATTATTTTTTTAACTAAGAGAGAAGTAATCAGCCGACGACAGGGAACTGGGTCAAGTCGTACAGCTTCAACCGCCTCGGCCTTGATCTAAATAAACATCTCCCCCAGTTCCTTCAAGTATTGTCATCATTATATGTTTTCTCCAGTACTGCTTGTAGACTTATATTGTCTTATCTAGACAATAGATATCAGAGCGTTTTCTGCAATGATCGCCTTTCTAACAGCATTCGTATTGAAAGTGGAGTCCCTCAGGGCTCAATTCTCGGTCCGTTATTGTTTTTTCTTATCTTTATGCAATTATAACTTGATTAGTTCTTTTTTACTTCTCTTTTCTGCATCTTCTTTCTTTTCTCTATGAGTTATTATAAGTTTACACATACTTAGAAGCGTAATCTTACTTGTATAGAGATCAGGTATGTTAATAAATAAATAAAAAAATACGTTCTTAGAGTTGTAAGTCCGGATGGCTTGAGACCGCAGAATCATAGAAAAAGCTTCGATACTACATAGTTGTAAATGTTACGAAAAGAGCATTTTATAATTATTGGTCATGTTTACTCTTTCCAGTTGTGATCGGTTCACATCAGTCTTTTCTTTCGGAAAATAATTGAAATTAGTGTCTAAATCAGAAAGAACAGCATTCCCCCTGAGTGCACCTTCATGTAACTATTATAGTCGGGTTAGTGTCTCCCGTAATTGTCGTACATAGCTTAGATTCAAAGTTTCTTATCGGTTATTATTATTACTATTAAATTTTGGGAGGTTACACTGCGACCTAGAGAAGTTCAATTGTGCCAGGCGCCTATTAGTGCAAAAATCTATCCGCATTCCTGATGAAATCAATAAGATCTATTGCCGAAGAGGATTTTTATCTCACCACGAATAAAGACTTCCCAAAGGAAGATCTTTCTTCTTAATCACACCAAAGCGGGACATTCACCCAAAATTGGTATGGTGGTCTCGCCATCTTCCAAACACAGACAACATTTCGTTTCAGTAGACAGACCCGTTTTAAATAGATGATACCTTAGCCTATGATGGCCAGGTAGGTAGCCCATAACCAACCTAAGTTTCCTTGCATTTCCCTGCATAAAGTAGTTGTTTTGTAGGCATAAGGTCTGAAGCAGTCCAGGGTCATTCTAGCAATAGGACTGTTGGAGGCGAGTGGCCTATTTTTGTATTACAGCTTTGATGGCTCCATGAGCATTGCATCTACCCATGCAATGGTAAGCGTCCAGTCCTCCTTTACGTAGAGCTCTAAATATCGCGTCCGTCAAATTTGTCAAAGTCTCCTTCAATTTCTAAAAAGACATAAAGTGCAATTTCTTTGAATCGAAATGCGCTCTCTATCTTGCTTATAAGAAAGTGTAAGGCAACCCCTGTTAATCTGTCTTTAATGTAGGCGTACCGGGTCACATGTAGAGGGATTGATCGTTCCAGTGCGTGTTTAATGTGAAGGCCCACCAACCTTTCCATTTAATTAAGCAAACAGGAGCTCAGGGTGATTGGTCTACATATTTAAGTAGCTCAGAGGGCCTATTGCCTTGTTTAGGAATAATCACTAGTGCCACTTTCCTCCATGGACGCGGGATAAATAAAGGGACCAATGAAGGGATCAAGGATGTATTCCAGACTATTCTGGGAGCTTTGAAGCGTTAAAAGGGGGACATTAACTGATATGGTCGCGTCTGTATCTGCTACGGACCCTGGGAAATGAACCTGCAGGAGATATTCTAGGGTTTTTTTTTTCGAGTCTCTGAAGGTGCCATCCTATTTCTTCAGAACACATTTGAGGTGCCTTTGGAAAAGATCTATTGAAGATGAGCTGTCTTCGGCAAATTTTCAATAACTTTACAATGCCTTCTCCACGATTCATTGAGTGCGAAGCTTTTTACTCCACTGGTTTTTTTTTTGTATGAAAGACCTCTTTCTTTCTTTTTCATCGTATACAAATCATTAAAGCAGGGTCCTTCCAAAGTACTTCCTTTGAACGCCTAATGCCTTGTGTACAGTCAAGTTTCCTATTTTCTTCCCATCATCCGAGTTTTTCTACTTTGGTCACCAGTCTTCTACTCCAGCAGAAATGATATTAACTGGTTTTTACAAGCCCAGCTTACTTGTTCTTCGCTAGATTCGAGGCCTACCGCTTTTAACTGCCTCCTTCCCATGGAATTAGCATGGATCTCAATCTGACGATAACCTAAGGACTTCTGGTTTTACATTTCCAACCTGATTTTCTAGTATCGCCTTGGCTACTACAACTTTTACCGCACTAAGTTGAACGACTGTCAATAGTTTATCAGGAAATTTTCAACCTATTTTTCTTAGTATAACCTTATAATTTTTAATTTGAGTTTTAGGCAAGGTAACTTTTTCAAAATGGGGTCTTTGTATCATTACAGTATATGCCCACCTTTGTCTTGTTGTTTCTTCATTGGATGTAGAAGTTCTTCATTGCATGTCTTTAATGGAGGCGTACCTTCTCTTATTTAGTCAACTTCTGCAGCTTCGTCAAAGGTTGGGTCGAGAAAATTATTTGCTAATATTCGTCTTTTATATTTTTCATTAGGTTTATGTGAGACAACAAAGTTTTAAAATAGAATTTTCATTACTCCCAATTAAATAAAATTGTTGCTTGGGTTTAGATAAAGTAATAATACTAAAGCAGAAACTTCTACTTCGATTTCTTCCCCTCTTTTCCTTTCCAGGTAAAGGTTGTGCCTGGCATTATAGGGTATTTCTTGAACTTTAGCCATGTCATGGGAAAAATACTTGATGGGGTTTACAGCAAATTACTTACCTCTCTTTAACTTTCATTTCTTGCGACCATTTTCGTTCACGTTTTCTATAACATTTTAATGACACCACGTCCTACTTATTCTATCAAGGTAAATCTTCCCTCTTTGCCCTTTAAGCAAATTGCGCATCTTTATTTTCTTCATACCCCTGTGTAAACTAAATTATAAAATTTGTCATATTTTAAAATTCTGAAATTCTCTCAGAGATCCTTCTGTGCCCATTAACGATAAAAAAGATTATTATATTCTATTTATATTATTATATTAAATTCTATTTAGTGACACATGTAATCTTCCGGCTCACCTCCGTTCAACTATGAAGTGAGCGCATTGAAGACCCGGACTTTGGATGTTTTTTATTAGAACAAATGGCCCAACTGATCATCTAAAGTTTATGGTATTCGTTGAGTCCTCAACCTGAAATACTATGAGAATATTGTAGAATATTCTACACAAAAAAACAATTGCCTTTATCACAATCCTTCTCCTGGCTCTCAACAGTCCTTGTCCACCTCCTCTTCCTATTTTACCCATCTGAAAACACATAAAATTAGTAAAATATTCATTTTTTACACAAACTAATTTACCTCTTCCATGAAGTGCCAAATTGGGCTGCGGCATTTACGAGAATTTTCCCATTTGCCCAGTGCCTTTCGGAGCATATAAATAGGGGGAGGGCAGACAAGTGGGTCACTCTGTTTTTATATCCCAAAATGTAAACTTTGGTAAAGCGGCTTCGTGTCATTTATTTGTGTTTTCTCTTTTAACAATTTATTGCTATTTTCAGCAGTTTTTAATTTAATTTATTATTTCTGATTTCAACAAAATTTTCATTCATCCCAACCTACCAATAAGTGGCGAAGGGATATTATCACCGTCTGATAACATTTTTTTGCTATTCTTTGGTCCCAACACGGCCATTTCTAGATTTCAAGCTGACTGTCTCAATTAAAAGTCAATTTACTTTACGCAGCCATCTTGGCCTTTCTATATTTAAAGACGACTGCCTTAAATAAATTAATCTCTCTGATTTCGGATGTTCTGGTGCTGGTTTCAGCAAACATTTGTTGAGTCATATGTTTTAGCCTTCAATAGATTTAATATTGGTCCTTCGGGCCGGATAAGGCCAGGAATATTGAAATTGTGAAAGTGCTTAAAGAGTCGAGTCAAACAATTCAGACGAAAGTCATTGTCAAGTCAAGCAACAATATTTTATACGGTTCCCATCGGAAAAAAAAATTGCGTTCCAGTGTACCATCAAAAAATTTTCTATCTCATCAGAAAGGGCAAAGTTTAGTATCAAGAAAAAAGTCTACGAAAAATGTCAATCATCGTGCAGACAAAACAACAAGAAATAATATGCAGTTTCCTGCCAATAACCGAATAGTGATAATAACTTTCATTGAATTTACAACAGGTAACATTTATACCCACATTAAAGCATTGTGACATGTTTTGTATGCGGGCATTCTCCTGCTACAATCTAGATGCACACATTACGGAAATTAATGTAGCTATAAAGCTTTTATGTAATGATGCACTTAGGAGAAGAGGTGGGAATGAAATTGATTTTGCATTATTGAGAGTGTTATTTTCTGAAAATATTAGTACAAAGAAAATTTTAACATGGAATGACACAACGTGTCATACAGGATATTGAAAAAAATATCAAAGAAGTAGTAGTAATGTTTATTGAGTGACAAAAATATTCAATACAATCATCTTAATACTAAAGAAAAGAAATATAGTTAGTTAATAAGCGCTTGCTAGGTTGGCTACAACTACACAAAACTATTCGGGAACATTATGAGAGGTTCATTTGTATTCATTTCTGTTCATTTCTAAATTGCTGTAATGCATAAACCCAAATTCTTAACAATTAAATTCTTTAATTAAAAACTTCCTATAATCCATTGCATCACTAACATATTTATACAATGTATCGAAATCTGAACCATTAAATGAGCGTTGAATTGTTTCCTAGATAGCTCGGATTTCTCAAAATGTAATCGATATATTAACTTTTTTTATATGGAGTTTCATCGAGCTTTCCTTGAAATTTTATAATGGCAACACTGATCCGCATCAGTTCGGGGTTGTGGTCATTACTTTGGGGTTGCGTTCTTGGGTAACTTTGGTGTTAAGTTCGGTGTTTGCCACCGATAGGTATGCAATACACGGATTTATTGGAACGTTTTTCATTTCATTATTCTACATGGTAAAATATTTTGCAAGTGTCTTTTTACTGTTTCCTTGCATGCCTAAATACAGGGGACACCTCTGAAAAGACGCGCTTTGAAATTTAAGGTACAAATTGAGGGAACATATAAAACGTTATGTCACTCATATACCTTCAATTTGTGCAGTTGCACAGGGATCTCCTAGTGTGTCTTAATTCTTTTAATGAATGGCAGACAAATATAAAGTGGTAGGTGTTTTCTGGAACATGCATGTTACACATGGAGCGAGTATCCGCTGTACTTTTATTCCATGTCCTGGTATGTAGATCAAGCAAGCCTCTCCTTGTCATAAAAATTGTTCTTATTTTTTGTGTCGAATATGCATCGTCTCAAAGTATGGTATACCAGCAAATTGTGCACTACAATTCTCATCATGAAACACGGATTGCTTTGCCGGATTAACACAAACCTCCCATTTTTTTAACTTCAAGGCTTCTAATATGCTGTACTGCTGTTCTTTCCATTTGCTCTCATCAAAGTTACTTCAAATTTAAAATCTATCCATTTATATTAAAACAACTCCACGTGGTGTTAATAGCTGCATTGCTTTACTCCCATTTTACAATCGAAAAACTCAGAAAAATTTGATCCATCCCAAACGGCTGACTTGGTTTCGTGATAGAAGAGTGCTCAGTTCTTTATGAACTGGGAAGATACACCTGTGCGATAGAGCTTATAAAAAAGCCTTTTCCGTACGAAATTGTGAAATGCTGCCTTAAAATTCACAAAGAATGCATACAGCTTCTCATCCTTTTGATTTGTGAGAAGTTTTGCAATACAAGTCAGGTTAAAAATGTTGTCCAAGGTTAAGTGATTTAGCCTAAAATCGGTTTGACACTCTTTCAAAATATTGTAATCCTCTACCCCCATGTCCGGAGTCTAAGCAAAAGCAAAAGTATACACTTGTGGTTGAAAATTCTCTTAAAGCTAACAACCCTTCGAGTATATCAGACACGACATTAGTCAGATATTCCACAGACTTCTCAACATCAGCCGCATCTTCCAAAACCTCCAATGAAATTATAGCTTTTGTACTCTACCACGATAACTGGCAGCATGTATTTTACCCCCGCTGAGTTTCGGTAACAACATCAATCGTAACTGTTTTCGAGATAACGAAACTTGAAGGTTTTTTGGTCGTTTTTTAGGGCGTACGCTGTATAGGTCGTACTAAATACGATTTGTGTACAAGTCTAGTGCCATATCGAAAAGAACACTAGTGGCTTTTAAATGAGTGCCTACGTCCACCCACCCTCCTGCTCCTTTCCGTTCAGGAGCTACAAATTTTCAAAGTCAAAATTTTGGTATTTTTTTAACCTATTATTCTCGCATAATTTGGAATCCCTATAGGCTTCCCTTTAATTTGATGTATCACATAAATCCAGCTAACCCCTTTCTTTTCCGAAGCCGACCATATTCTGCGTCCCTTTCTATGAACAATAAAAGAAGAAAATTCTCAGAACAATAAAATGAGGTGCAATTATGAAAATTTGAACAAAAATTAAAAACGTGTGTTTTCTCTATTTTAAATAATTTATTAAAAGGGTTATAACAGCTGTGCCCTCAATTTTGAGCTAAGCAGAGTACATCGCCACGCTTGATGCTTCTGGGAAGATCCATGGCGACTAAAATATCCTTAACCTTTTCAACTCCATCTATAATTCGCATTTTCAACTAATCCCACTTACCAACTTTTCCAGAACAAAGGTGGTTCTTCATACAAAAAATCTATCAGTGTCAGATCATGTGATCTTGATGGCCAGCTGATAGTTCCATCCCATTCAATTTAGAAATCAAAGGTTGTTGTTAGCTAATGCCAAACAATCGCACCATAGGGTGCTGGAGCATTGTCTTGATGGAATATTTTATTTCTTAAAGTTAATGATACCTCTTCAAGTATTAAAAGTAGGGGTCCCTCCTAAAAACCTTCCCATCATATTCTTTTTCCATACCATTTTTTGTTTGTCTTATGGAAACTTTGCCCTGGGCGCCCGACCGGTCACTTTAACGCGGACACCCTGTATACCTTTCTGTCATATTGACTTCTGTGAATAATTTCAATTTATAAATATAATTTGCTTTTATTCCTTGCCTTCTTAGATATTTTTTGCATTTTAACTTTTTCTGATAAAATTGGCACTTAAACAATTTAGAATTTACACTCATTATTCTGTAGTTTATTTTTTTTTATATTACTTAAATGTCCATTTCTGAATATGATGAATCCAATTTAACAGAACTGATGTCATATAAAATAGCTTTCTTATAAGGAATACTTAAATTGAAAGAGCTTTCATTGATCAGATGCCTCTGAATCGTTTCTCCATCATTCTATTATTATAACTCAGAATGAGCATAATAAACTTTTACCTTCTTTTTTATGCACCCCCATAAATTTCCGATTATGACCGAAACATAATGGTATCTACTATTCAAAATTCCTCCAAGGACCGCAATACCCCATCCCCTATTCTTGTCCACTTACAAAACACATCTGGCAACAAAGTCCATTTGTCCCGGAGAGAAAATCTTCATGAAATGTGTCTGGTGCCAGGAGGCAAGGTAAGCATCTGTCGTCTTATAACAGTAGTCCCTAAGTTAATTTTTTTTTTTTTTGTAAAGGTAGATACAATTCCCACGCCCACCTAAAATCTGGAATAAGGCAAAGCCCACTCCAGAAACCGTTGAATATCTGTTGCCTTCTCCTAGAAGTTGTATGCATGAGGAGGAAAAATTAACCCAAATTCGGAACGACATTTTCACGTTTTTATGGGTGTTAATAGGCTTATTAAGGTAACTACTTTATTATCCTTCATTAAGACCTAAAAAACTCCACGCAAGACATCTAGTAGACCGTATGTGAACTGTTGAGTACCCATTTCTACTGAATAAGTGTGAGATGAGTGTGGTTCGCATGGTGCCTGATAGCTGTAACCGTTGAATTTCAAATGTTCCAGGTTTTATAAATTAATGGATGTGTGAAAAATTCATACATCCTTCCGGTACCTTTGGGAGAAGGTTAGTAAAGCACCTTTTCCTTCTGCACGTTTTTCGATACGTTAGCGAAATAAAAATTGCAGGCACTACAGAGAACGTTGCTTAAAAAGATATTCTCACCGGTATTTCCAAAACATGAATGTTTTATTGTGTTTACATATGTGTGGTTACATTTGAGGAATTTCCATAAAATTTCTTATTCTGCTTCGTAATTTCCTTTCCTGATCACGATTTTAGTGGTACATACATACTTTAAATCAAAAGAAGTTTATATCGAAACTGGGAAGATTTGTAGTAAATATTTTATGAGGTCGTATCTATTATTAAAATTTCCCTCTGTGCTATTAAAATTTATTGCGTATAGTAAAACTTTGCAAGGATGTAATAAGGGTTTAACAGGGAACGGTGATGCCATAAGTTGGGAACAAATGTGTTATACTGAGACTTGTCACGCAGAGCGATAAAAACAATAAATATAAAATAAGATAAATATTATAAATAAAATACTGAAATTTAACTAATTTGCATTGATGGGTGATGTATATTTGTCTCATAGTAAAAATTTTTAATATACCGTCAAGTGGGGCTACTTTCATAGTTGCCTATCTGCCTAGGACCTCTCCATATTGGGGAAAGTTTTTTTCCTGGCAATTTTGTGCCATAAAACTTTACTCCCAACCTGGAATTTTTCTGCCCTTTGAGTTTGATCACAGTAATTTTTCGAAGTTTCTTTCCTCATAATTAGGTTATCTCTCACATTTTTGTGGATACATTGCATTTTCCATTTAACAGAAGTGCATCAAAATTATTTATCGGCTCTGGATCCTTTTTTAAATTAGGTGGTAGGGGATTCTGAAAATCATACAAAGCGTATACTGGGGCATACTTGCTTCCTGTGTGCAAGCAATGGTTATGTACCACGACTATTTCTCCCAGGCCCAGACTACTGTCCTCAGATATTCCACTAAAGGGTCCTTTCCAAAGCAACGTTGGATTGTGA
>QYTT01085688.1:51184-65231 GCA_006980735.1 Dasypogon diadema
CACCAGGAATAAAAGGCGTTCAAATCTTCCTGAAAGGAAGTACAGTCACTAAGATCATTGATAATGGAAAAAATCTTCATGTCGTCAACATAAATTAACATCTTAGAATGCTTTAAAATATGCGTAATATCGTCAATTGAGAGAACAAAACTTAGCGGGCCAAGATGGCTACCCTGAGGCACCCCGGATGTGGCCTCTATAACCCTTGACCTCTATAACCCTTGATCAAACTGAAAAATTGTTTTTGGTAGAATAGGCCCACAGCAACATAAATTTTATGTATGTAGCCAACACAGTATTGTGAACTCAATAGTAGTAACGGCGCGGCACCGTGGTACGTGATCTATGCCGCGCGGGTTCGCGTGTTCGAAACTTCTTAGTGATAACATTTGCAAAAAGCTGTTTCTCGGCTTTTACTCAACGAAAAGAAATAAAACAAAGTGCAGGTTATTTCCCGAGACCTTTAATTTAACACAGTCAAGTTTGGTTAAAAACGCACCAACTGTTTTCGCAGCAATCTTTTACAAACCAACAGACAGACAGACAAACAGACAAAACTTCTTCAAATGGTATAATTCGGCTTAGAGTCGCATATTCTAACGCTCTTTTCAATATTATGTGAAATAAATGGATGTACTGCAGGAAGAAAATGCTAATGCGATAGGAAATATAAAAATCGATACTGTTTAAATGGAAAGCTTTAAATTGGACTCAGCACTTACAAATAAGTAAACTTTGTATTTCCAGATCTTTAGGTAAGTTTGCTGCAGTTGTAACCGATACTGAAGGAAGGGCACGCCCTCTGCCCTTATCCATAATATGTCAGTTGCTTTAATATGTGATCAAAAATTCTCATTAAATGTTACTGCTGTAATTCTCGTACGTTAGCTCTTACATATTTAGTTATTTTGGGAGTCATCCATGATACTTCTCTTGTCTAGACAATTATGGGCAACATTTTATCCAAAGGACGCAAAACTGATACAATTCCACTTACCCCGATGATTCCATATATAGAAACGAAGCAAATCTAGCTACTTCTAAGGGAATTTACGGTCTCCATGGTAAATTCTTCCAAGCATAAGGAAACCAAGTATTCCGTTCTATATTTAACCCAATTACTTTCTATGAGATCTCCATAATAACCTCTCAGCTTGCAAAAAGAAAATGCCATTTATATATTCTATGGAAAAGTATCAGGCATGGATTTTGTTTATGGTCCTTTAAAATCGACATAAGTCTGTCCTTTTAATAAATTGAAATTTACGTAATTCTTTAACTTCAACTAGGTAAACTTGTTAACTATTAGTCCGATAGTAAAGTTAAGAACAAAATCCCTTGACGTGACAAATCGCATCAGTTAACTCATCCTATTAGACCCTGTTCAATGAATTCATCAATCCGCAAATTAATTCCAATAGAGCTTTGTCGTGTAACTTTGCCAATCAGTGCAAAATGAAGCGCAGGGTGGAAGCGGAGGAGTGTCGTATCGAATAATAATAGTGTGGAAGAGAACGAGAGAAACATGTAGACTTGAACAAAAATTTCTTGGTTCGTCAACTCAATTAGTGTCCTTGCTTACTTTGGACCACTAAATACACTTCATATAAAATTCGAACGCGTGGCAGGACAAAGCTATGCGTGCCTTGGAAAACTTTTATAAGAAAAAGCGCTTTCAGAACTTAAAGGACACATATGAATACATCCGAGAATTTAGTATATAGAAATTTATACAGACACACGATGAAGCTATTACACCCCTCCCCACGCTTTTGCGATGCATTAAGTGTTGAATTATTCATAAAAAATTCAAAACACGATATGAGAGTGCTTTTATATTTCATAAATATAATCAGCCTTCCCTGGCGCACTCTTCGATTTTATGTAAGAAGAAAGAAGTCGCAATTCGAATGTATATGTATAGCTTACCGAAATCGATTAATCAACAGTCGACTCCCTCAAAGGTGAACTCCACCCAGGAGAAGTACCAAAAGTGTAGGTGAAATTGTGGCAAATTATGTCAGCTCCTTTTTTGGTCCTTAAACCTGACGCAGGCAGAATGAGAACTTTTGAGGCTGCTTATTAATTCTCACTGCGATATCTGGATTTTGGTGTAATGTTGACATTTTGTGATAGAATATGCTTGAGGAATACTAATGAAGGAAGTTCGTAGGAATTCTTGCAGCTTGTGGGATTTCAAGGTCACACAAGTTAATTAAGTCTATTTAGCTGGAAGCTTATATGTAATTGGTTGATTCCACGGATATCGTTTTGTTGAGATTTCTTGATTATATTTTACCTTGATAAGCTCAAATCTGACGGTATATCTAAACCCCAAACCTACTGCATGTTTTCAATTTTTTACCTATAAATTTAAACACGTGCAAGGAATCCTTTAAATTTTTCAATTGCGCTCTTCTTTGAAGTGAGTCTAATAATAGTAGACAACAAATTTATTTTTATTAATATATTAATCAACAGAATTTACAATTGGAAAATTTATGGATAAAAGTATTGACCGATTATAAAAATAATAAAAGATACTATTTACGACCAGCTGTAGGAGGTATTAAAAAAAAGGGTTCAGAATTAATGTCGCTGCCCACATCCTGGCAAGCAGAGCTGTAAAAAAGTAAATAGCAGTACCACTTAATCTTAAATAGATGACAGACTCTCACCTTAAAAAATCGTAATAGCCTTTTTGTTTTTGCCTTGATGGTGGTATTCGCCAATTTCTAAAGGGACATCTCAAAAGTAACCAATTTCGATGGTATGACAGCGTGAAAGAATACCTTTGTGGATAGAAACTCGTTAACTGGCGAGAACGTCCTCAAAATCGGAAGCTCTAAAACAGAGGTTCTTAACCGGTGTCTCACTTAAGATAATAAGACAATATATATTATCAATGTCGGTGTGCCACAAGGTTCTGTATTGTTCCCCACTCTTTTTCCACTTCTCATTAGCGATCTCTTATAACTCACTTCCAATCCAATTCAAAGTTTTGCTAACGACAGTGCCCTTGATTTCGTGTACTCGTTTGGATCAGTTGCTGTCTCTCGTGGTAATGTCACTGATAATGATCGAGCACGCATGATTACATCACTCAACGACGGCATCATTAAAATTCTCCCCTCGGATAGAGCCAATCGCGTCAAGTTCAATGCATCAAAGAGACCCCTAACCCTTCTCCATCTCTCTTTGTCAATGGGATGAGCATTCCAAACTCTCCTAATTTGAACATATTTGGGGTTCAGGTATCCAAGAATCTTATTTGGACTAGATCATATCTTTGCCATTGCAAAGAATGGGAAGAAGTTCCTGGGCTCCCTGCGTAGATTCAAGAAATACTTGAGGTCATTTGACCTCATTCTCATTTACAAGGTTTATATCAGGCCTAGACTTGAATACAATTCACACATTTTGGCAGGAAAAAAGTACAGCATTGTCTGCGTTGGACAAATTCCAAAATAAAGCATTTAAGCTCATTGGCGATGAGACGATTACCTCTAAAATCGATTCCCTAGAGCATCGACACAACGTCGCTTGCCTGACGCTCTTTTACCACTATTTTAATAGGCATTCTTTCAATGAAATCGCTGGTCCGATTCCTTGTAAAGCAATTCCTATGTGTGGTACCCGCGCATCGAGCCTTCTTCATCCCTTCGTCCTTGAGACAAACCCTTGTAGAACGGACTACCATCTTCTGTTTTTCCCATTGTCTATAGACCGCAGTTATTTAAACAGAATGTGCACCGAACATTCCGCTCAACCTCTTAATCCCTATTCCTCTTCCTAGCTTTACTTTTCACTAAAGCTGTGCGTAGCATCATAGGGCATCCCCTGAGCTTTGGCTGCACCGTAAAAAATAATAAAAAAAACGGTGCAAAATTACATAATTTTTACATAATTTTTTTTTCTTTAAAAGATAAACCTTTAACAGTCCTTTAAAACAAAAAAGATTTAGCCCAATATCTGTTTCCGTTCAAAAGTTATTAAAATTTTTATATTAGGTAAAAAGTAACATAAGAGATTTTTTGTTGTTGAAAAGAGGCATGCGTGCCTGGATACTCCTAAGTCTTCACACGAAAATTTTACTTTCATTCTCTTATTTCACTTGACTGATGATACTTCCATTTGAGAAATTATGGTGTTTTTGGGCTTGCTGTGTTTATGGTTACGAATTTTGGCTTGATTTTAATCAGATATTTGGTCTTTAAAAATGTTATTAAGACTTTTTTTAAGAAATTACGACAGCGTTTGTGAAGAAGCTCTCAGCTGTTTTCGAAATCAAATTCAAATAAAGGCAATTTTATGATTTGCTTTAGAGGAAGTACCGAAAAAATTTTAAATTTTGGAACACAGCGGGCAATCTTTTCTTTAGTATCCATGAAATGGCCTCATTTCTGGCAAGAAAAATCTCCAGTACAGACGTAATTCAAATGATCTGCAATGTATCCAAAGAGATAATGCACCCGAAATAATGTTTTCTTTTTAGTTGAGGTTGTCCGACTAGTAGGCCTTATCCAATTGCAAATTGAATTGTGGCCAGGTTCAGATAACTCTTCGTATCCTGGAAATTCAGTTTTTCTGATTTACCACTCTAATTAACTGAAAATAAAATAAAATCGTAACAAATTCTATTTTCAACAAATTATAGAATATTTTAAAAAACAAAACATGTAACCATCAGAAAGCCTTGAAGCAAGCGCAATGGTTTGATTTGTGGTTACACGATTCCAATCGGTATTTGAACAGGCTATTTTTGTGGTCCTTCGAGCTGGATATGAACCAGTTATTCGCTAGATATTGATCCCATTAATGATCTTCTTCAGCGGCCTCCATAGACATTGTAAATGTCTTCATGTGATAACTTGGCCATGATTCACCATTTGTTCCTCATCCATATAGAATCAATATTGATCGATCTCAGCCAGATTCATTCTCTTCAAATGTGTCTAGTGAGGAAGCAAGTAATGGACTTCATCTCAATCTTATTGAGTGAGAGTAGCAAGCTCGTTCTCTGTCTTCGCCTGGTTTAGATCTGGATGATTATTACAGCATTATTTTTTGACTCCTGATCCCCAGCTGCTAAGACTTTTCAGCAATTAGGTCTCTGAGAATACATTACCAACATATGTATCTTTTTCATATGTTACACAGTATTGAGCATTTGAACAAATCCTATTTTATAACTCTGCTATGCAATGGATTCCTCCTCCCACACAATTTCTTAGAATGGACCAAGGAATCGCCCCTTAAAAAAGAATCATGTCAAACCGGGACACCCTATATAACTATTCCAGTATAAAATTAGTATGAAAAATGAGGATGTTGGAGAAGAGGAAGTTAGGAGTTCTAGTGGAAACGTCGGTGCACATTCTGCGGCCAACGGTCGGCAGGGAAAATAAAAGATGGTAGTCTGTTCCACACTAGTATAGTTCGGCTCAAGGAAGATTCTCGAAACTTCACTGTTTTTCAGGTCTTGCCTCGACGAAAGAGTGAAGACAGATCGTTGCACGGGTCTCACTGCAAGCAATCAAACCTAAGATTTCGTTAAAAGGTCGCGTCGTCGGGAATCGATTTTGGAAGTGGTTGACGACAAGCTTAGAAGTTGTTTTGAACTTTGTCCAACGGGGACAATTGCAAATGGAATCCGTCCTACCTCTGCCCAAATATCTGAATTAAAATCAAGCAGGGGTCTGATATGAGCCTTACATATGAGCGCTAGATCAAACAGCGTAAAGTATTTCTTGCATCAGTGCAGAAAGACCAGGCCCTTCATCGCACTCTTTGTAATAACAAAAATGTGGTTCGTCCAACTAATATAGTTAGATACCAGAACTCCTAAGATATTTATGTTAGGAGAGATTGAGATACTCAACCCATTGACGAAGAAATTATTTATGCTTAAAACACAACCATTTTAAAGATATCTAGAACCAAAGCAAAACTAGGAACAACCAAACCACCTTTTCCAAAAATTACAACCATTCTTCCTGGTTAAAATTGTTGTTATTAAAGTTTTTTTGATTGTATTTGAATTTAAAAATGTTGGCCAATTTTCTTAAAGTTGACGCTGATTTTGATTTATTTCTTATTATTTTCGAAAAAGGTGGTCTTGGTTTTGATTTCGTGGTAGATCTCTTTGAAATGGTTGTATTCGAAGTGTAAATGCTATAAATCAATTTGATTTGGATTAAACTGTGTTTTTATTAGTAATTCATATGCTGCAAAGTTTTAAACTCTCTTTTATCAATTTTTGAAGAAGCGATTCCCAATGGTACTCTTACAGACACCTCTTCAGACTGGTTCCACTTTTATTTGCAAATGCAGTTCATATTTTTTCTTTGAATCCTACTTAAAATCTCAGTATTTGTTTTCAATTGAGGTTCAATATCACATCCAACAAAATTGTTCTCCTTCAAATCCTTAAAAATTTGTAAGTTGAGCTGTTTTTCTACAACACGTTTGCAATTTCTCGCTACTAAAATTTTGGTTTTCAGCACCTGCAGGCTCTGCTTTGATTTTTAGTGAGATCAACGGATATGTACTAATAATCCTTGTGGGATTCTGATTTTACTAACTTAGACTGTTTCCATCCATTTACTTTTTCTTTATCAACACCATCATTTTTTGGTTCTTCATTTTCGATATTAACTCCTTTTCCAATTTCAGGGTGGTGAGGAACACACGAAATCCAATTTACGATGAAGACTTCACTTTCTATGGGCTCAATTTACAAGAACTCGGCTCAATGTCGCTTCATTTCGTCGTACTAAGCTTTGATCGTTATTCGCGGGATGATGTAATTGGTGAAGTGGTGTGCCCCTTATCCAGCGTTGACTTGAGTCAAATCGAAAATCAACAAATTGCCCTAAGCAAGGAGATTCAACCCAGAAGTTTAAAGATACGCGCACAAGGCCGTGGTGAACTTCTAATATCTCTATGTTGGCAACCAGCAGCTGCAAGGTTAACAGTTGTTCTCTTGAAGGCACGCAATTTACCCAGAATGGATGTTACTGGGCTGGCCGATCCATATGTTAAAATCTATTTGCTGTACAATGGCCAGAGAATTGCCAAGAAAAAGACTCATGTGAAGAAGCGGACGTTAAGTCCAGTGTTTAATGAAAGTTTCGCATTTGACATCCCAACTACGGAGGTATGTTTCCTTGGTTTGACAAAATTTTGAAATATTGAAGGATTTCTTTTTCAGGGATCTGGTGCTTCCTTGGAAGGAGTATCACTTGAATTAATGCTTCTGGACTGGGACAGGGTAACCAAAAATGAGGTAACTCCAAAGCAGTGTATGTGGAGAAAATTTTGAAAATATCTTTCTCATAGGTTATTGGCAGACTTGAACTTGGAGGCCCTAGATGTACAGGTACAGCACTGAATCATTGGAATGAGGTGTGCAATTCACCACGACGACAGATTGCGGAGTGGCACAAACTAAACGAGTAAGGAAAATAATGCGCCTTTTTGAGGTCTGTAGGCGCAAAAGGCTGCATTTGAAACTTTTGTGTGCGTGTACCCTCCTATCTGTGCTAAGCTACTCTAGCTAAAATTGTGTCGAACTGTGAATGAAACGATTGTAAAGTCAAATTGTCGAAAAGTATAGATTACAGGTTTTTAAAGAAATTTATTTAAAGAAATAGAAAATACTGAGTCTAGCTGAGCTAAATTAATTTGTAATTTCTTAAGGTAGAAGTGAAGGTTACTTTTAAGGAGATAGCTGTTTTTTATTTATAGGTCTTTCTCTTAGTGTTAGGTAAATGGAAAATACTTGACGAATATAATAATTCTCAAATACAGTGACAGGTATAATAGTGAATCAACTTGAATCCATAATAAACGCCCCCCTTGCTATTTGTAGACTGTCTTAAAAATAGAACATGTAAAATACGATAGAATTTAGAATGTGAAAATTGTCATTTCTAAGTTAGGTAAGTAGTCTTAATTTTTGGAATTAATTTACATAATTTCCTTTTAGTGCTCAAGACTTTGTTGCATTTATTCTCTCCATTTCAAGTAGGTTCAGGTCCTAGTAGCTTCCAAATATGAAACTAATGGTCTGATGTAAGCATTAAACTCTGCAGCTTTATTCGTGTTGCTTATAAAAACTCAGCTATGGAAACTCACTCCCCAATTTTCTGTTGCTAGCAAAAAAACTTGACCTTCACTAGACACTAAAGAAATTCTAACCTGGAAACTGGAACCTTGAACCGCCTGCAGATCTGCATCTCAGTCTGCTTGGCAAGCTAACTCTTGGTGAAGAGAGTCAGAAGCATTTACGACTATTCCTTATTGCTACAAATCTTCACTCCTTCATCCTTGTTTTGGATGAAAGAAAAAAGTAGAGCGGATCTAATTCGAGTGAGTAAATCAATAGTATTATTGTTTTTCACTAAAACTAGTTGCACTATGAAAATGGTGTCCGATCTTCCGTATAACACGAAGTTTACTGCATATCTTCGAACAAAAAAAATGTCATGCTAAATGTTTGCTGGTTAACTTGTAACATTTGTCAGGTTAAAATAATTCCCGATCTCCTCCTCCAAAAATCTCCTTCTGCCTATGATGTGCTGTGCATATGATACAATTGTCTCTGAACTTAGGCTACACTTAAAAAATCGGCTGTTGATATGAGCACGCTGTTTTTTTCATATTGGTCATCACGAAATCGTAACGTAATACAAACACAACAATGTAAAAACTTTCACATTTAGCACGAAATCGTGGGGCATAGTGGCAAAAAGGTATCTACAAGACGTTTAGTTGTATTTATATACGTCTCTACAAAAATCCTGTTAAAAAAGTGGCAAGGGAAGTCATTACAAATCATGAATTTTAAAATATTTTATGATAAATGGTATTAAGATTGCTTTTTGCCTCTTATTTGTGCTTTTTATTTTCTTGGTAAATTTGCTCTTTATCTGATTATTTGTAATGTTTGGAAGCCAATATCATATTCTTAACTATTTAAAATATGACTGGTAACACTGATAGACAAAAATGACCTTAATGAAAGTTAAATGAAATTGAATGGGTTATTTTGTATTTACAACTTGTCTGTAACTAATCTCACCCTCAGTTTTTGTGCAACAGCAGCTAATTTTTTTTTAATCAAATATGGTTAAAAATTATATCTAATGAAGAAAACTAACTTTTACTTTACTTTTATTCAGGATTTTCGGGAATATTTAGCGTCAGGTGCATCTCTTTTGGGTGTCCAACTACATGTTCGGACTCCACATGCCTTGGTACTGTTTTTCCATTTTGAATATTACCTGATGGAATCGCTCACCGTATTCGTCTCTAGTGGTTCCCAAATAGTGAGAAAAAGTCTTGAGCGACATATTACATCCCATATCCTTGTACGCTGTTAAGAAGTTGCTGACCAACTCTTTATAGTTTTCGGACCTGCGGTTTCCAAGAAAATTACGAATAATATTTCGAAAACATGTCCATGCGGATTTTTCGATCGGATAAAGTTAAAGTTAAGTTAAGTTAAACTGTTCATCAGCCAGTAGATCTCTAATTTGTGGCCCTACAAATATTCCCTTTTTTATTTTAGCATCACTCATTTTTAGGAATTTCTGTTTCAAGTAACAAAAACCATTTCAATTTTTGTCCATAGCTTTGACAAAGTTTTTTATAAGTCCGAGTTTAATATGCAATGGAGGTAGCAATACATCTACAGGATTTATTAAAGGAGGATGAAGAACATTTCGTTGATCTGGTATAAGAGCGTCTCGCATAGACCACTCCTTTTTAATATAGTGATTTTTCTTTTCTCGATTATCCCACTCACATATGAAACAACAAAAGTTCGTATATCCAAGCTGTAGACCTAGCAAAATAGCAATTACTTTTAAATCTTCACATATTCTCCAGGAGTATTGGTTATATTTAATATGTTCAAGCAGTAATTTCATATTTTTATGATTCTTTCCAAAAATTGCAACAAAGAAAAGAAGAAAAGCAAATTGTGCTAGAGTAGCACAAACACTTTTGAGCCACTGATTGTAGCTTATCACAACCCCTTCTAGGAGGCTGTGATCTTGTTTCTTTTTAGTTATTATACATAGATCCTTTTAAATTTTTCGAAAAATTATCTGCATATTTCTTGAAACCCCAATTAACTTGAGTTCATGGGTCCACCAGCAATTTTTTTTATTACTTTCATTCATGCCTTTTTTCGTAGGAGTACACTATTAGGTTCTTAATATGAAGGAACACAACAAAATATGAATAAATCCGAAAATACTTTATTCAAAAGGAATATTTAAAAAAACACGTAAGAAAAAATTAATTAATTATATATTTATCTACATATATGGGGAGCGGGTCGAAATGTTGAGAAAAAAGCCGGACAAGTGCGAGTTGAATTCGAGTGGAGAGGGTTCCGTGCGATGAATATGTTTCTATCATGTTTTTTTTTTTTAAATCGAACCCAAATTTTTTTATGGCAACTAAAAAAAGTATGTATGGTACCGGATTGTAGAGGGAAATTCCTGAATATATTGTCTATTGTTGAATTTTGTCTTGTCGTATATTCTTGAATATTTTAAGACCATAGACTTCTTATAGGTTTTCCTGTGATCCATAAGTAAAGAACTATTACATCAATTCATATCAAACTTGACTAAGTGCTTTTAATTATTTTATTAAAATGAACAGTAATAGAAACTTAATTAACATTAATTCTGTAAATATTCTCCTTCTATTTCTACCACACGGGTCAATCGTTCCTCAAGCTTCTGAACAGCCGTATATATGCCTGCGGTATTACCCTTCTCTATTTCTCTGGCCAAACCTGCTTCTAACTCTTCCCAAGACTGAAATGCAGTACCACGAAGATTATTTTTTAAAATGGCAAAGCAACCGTAATCGCAAGGCGAAAGATTGGGCGAGTAGGGGGGATGAACCCACTCCGTAATCCCCCTCATCACGAAAAACTTCTTGATTTTGTTCGATTTGTGTGGCTTTGCATTGTCGTGCAGGATCATTACTCTCTTATAGTTCTTTCCAGAAAGCCAGGAGTCAAAATTCCGATTTAGGAAGTCCTTGTAGTAGTCAGCAGTCACATTCTTGCCAGTTGGTAACAACTCCCAGAAAGTGATCCCGTTCCAATCTAAGGCCAGAGCCCTGTAAAAGGACTTATCTTGAAATTAATGTGGGCATCCCCCGGAGGATCTTAGGACACATGTTCCTACCAAGGAACCAAGGAATACCCCTATCCCTCTCCGTTGGGAAGATATTCACAAAAAACCGATTCTTTGTTTGAATTTCAAACGTACCTTTTAGTCTTCAAGGACAGCCTAAAATGACTTATACCGTTAGATTTGTGACGTCATGAAGTATCGTTATGCAAATTTTGCAAATATGCGTATACTGAATTGACAATTTTTTATGAAAGTTTCAATTAACTTTCAAAAGCAAGACAAAATGACCAATGGTTGGTTTGTAGACCAATTGCACCCAGTTTATATAAAAGTTTATTTTTTGCCATTAGAGTTTGAATATAATTTCGGGCATATGGCCACCTCGGCTATTTTGGCCGTGCTGCAATTTCTCAGTCAAATTTTTCACAACTTTCTCCCAGAGCATCCTCCTTTTTAACCGAAGTACATCATCATATCCAACATTAATTCTTAATGAACATGAAATTGCTTACTACGATGTAGTTAAAAATCTAGGTATGTTTCTTGATAGTGATTCATCATGGAATGGTCACATTAACTCAGTGGTATCCAGGGTTTTTGATGGCTTAAGATCTCTGTGGCGTCATGCAGCTGATACTTCTCGTTTGCTACGTGAACGTTTAGTGAAGTCGTATACCAATCATCATAACTTATGGTGGTAGTGTGTATTGTAACTTGAATGCAAATTGCCGTAGAAGAATTAATCTTGCTTTTCAATATTTTTGGTCTCCGCTTGTATGACCATATCTCTAATTACTTTAAACGAATTTTGGGTTGTACTTTAGATGCATATCTTAGCTACAGACTTTGTGTTACAATGTTCAAAATAATCAGAGGTTGTGCCCCATCTTATTTGCAATATTGTATCGAATATCTCCCTTCTCGTCGTAAACAATTGCTTCGATTACCGCATTTCTCTATACATTATTCAGCTCTCGTATATTCTTCGTTCATGGTGCAACTATTTGGAATAATTTTCCACTGAATATACGTTTATCGGGTTGCCTGTTGAATTCTCGAGCCAAAGCCTTAAAATATTTCCAGCTGATTTAATTTATTATTAAATTCTAATCTTGTTTTCTTGTTGTCATTTCAGTTAGTTACATAATCTTCTTTTCTTTTTTTCTGTTTCTTTTTTGAACTGAATTATTAGTCTTGAGTTTTGAATTTTAGTTCTTTTCTTTTATCACTATTTTGAACTTCATTTTTCTCTTATTGTCTTCCTTGCTCTCTATTATTGTTTATTTTATTGATTGCTCAGTTTTTTTTGTTTTATTTGGAGTATGCACATGTAAATGAGAATTGTTCCTCACTTGTGCTTGTGTAATAAAGTATTATTATTATTATTAAAAAAATCCTACACCAATTGTATCAATTATAATTAAAACATATATTTCCACAAGTTCACACAAGAGTTTGAATTTTGGATTTATTGATCACTACACCATTCAGCCAAAAATGAACCTCATCACTAAACACAATTTTTCGATTAAAAAAATGGATCTTCTTCCAATTTCTCCAGAGCCCAATTAGCGAGTGTACAACGCATTCCATGATAGCGAGGCTTTAATTCCTGCACCAGTTGGATCTTGTATGGATGTAGATCAAGATTTTTACGTAAATTTTTCCATATAGTGGACGGAAAAAGACCTAATTGTTACGAACGACGCCTAATCGACAACTCTGCTATTGATTTTTTCGGTACGAACAATACTTTGACGTGTTGTTGGCTTAATGGTAAGCCAAGGGTAAATGTGGTAACGACGAATTGCTTGCTCAGATAGACGATTATGTCTACCATAAAATTCACGTAATTTTCTATGCGTTGCTTGAATTGAACACTGATTTTCGAAGTAAATTTTAATATTTTGGAAGCGTTGTTGAGGTGTGAGTCTTTCCATGATGAAATGGCAAAGTATAATAAATAAAAATGGCTATCTAACCTTCACAGCTGACAGCTTCTTTGACACTTTATCCCGATAGGAAGTTCTATCACTCCAAAAGAAAACACTCGATATAAAGGATCTTCGGAATATTCTGTTGGTCTTTTAGAAATTAGGTGTTTTCCATTTATACATACTAAGTAGATCCCCTGTGCAATTGTATAGAAAGCAAAGGAAAATATATTGAGAAAAGTAGTGAAGTTGAAGTTAGGAGAAAGCGAAAGTGAATAAAGTAGTGAAAAGAACGCCGTTTTCCTCATCATCTGATAGGATAAGTGACAAAGTTTTTTGATTATCGAGTGGTATCCTCACCATAAGCGTGATCTTCTCGTGTTAGGGAAAAAGAGAAGAAAAGGAATGACATCGATTAGAGAAACGGAAGTAATAGCTATTTGAGGGTTTCGCGGTAAATTATGTAGTCTGTAATGGATTCTTCAGGGAAAAAAATCTTGTTTCGGTCCGGGTTAGATTTGAATGCGAAGCGCATCGGCAGAAATTGTTCACGACATAGCAATGTATACTTGACCATGTGAAAAGCACGGCTCAGGAAAAGTGAGTTTGAAAAAGTGTCCATTTCCCCACCATCAATGATAGGGTTCCCCCACTGATTGTTTTTAGAAGGTGAAACTTTACACTTTTCTTTATGATTTGATCCAAATTAAAAATTACTAGGAAATTCCTGTGCAATTGCACAAATTGAAGGTATATGGGTGACATAACGTTTTTATATGTTCCCTCAATTTGCACCTTAAATTTTAAAGCGCGTTTTTTTCAGAGGTGTCCCCTGTAGGCCTAATCCTCTCATGCAAGCAAGCAGTAAAAAGACACCTGCAAAATATTTTACCATGCAGAATAATGAAAAAAGTTCCAATAAATCCATGTATTGCATACTTATCGGTG